>JAKRZM010000168.1:210150-312850 GCA_036379175.1 Heliconius cydno galanthus | reverse complement strand
CTAAGGGGTTGTTTTTGGGGTTGAAAGTTTGTATGAAACTTCGTTACTACAAATGCTGGGAGTCTCAAATTTTGCATAGACGTCACTAGGACGTAGTCATGGAGACAGAAATTAATAATAACATAGTTCACGCGGGTGAAACCGCGAGCGGGCCGCTAGTTCTTTATATAATATTTATATGACGTCTATAAAATTGTGTCAAATTATATACAATTTCGTTTATTTCGGCCATTGCCAATCAAAATTAATAATGTGGGGCAATGTAGTGCCGCATTCAGCCACAGTTCATATTTTTCTAAGAATTTCAATACACGCACTCATTTTCCCTCAGCCTTATCAAGATTAGTTAGATGTAGGCTACAACCATTTTTATTACTAAATTTAGGTATTAATTTATTTTTTCTGATCAGACTAGGCTTCACCCAAAACTAGGCTTTGTTGGTGTGGACTTTAACAAATTTCCTGTCCTTGTTGGAATTTCGAGAAGTCCTTTCTTAATGTTCCCCTACACTCCCTAAGGAACCATACCTACATGCCAATTCCAATTTTCTATGTCTTCTTCATTCTTTCTTGGCAACCCACACCCATAACTGCAACTTTTCCCAAAATATAAATGACATAAATAAAGAAGAAAACTCTTTCTTTCCTTACGAATTTATAAATATTGCCAATAATTTATAATATTATAATACTAGAATCCATTATAAAGAATAATTAAATAATTTATAAGGGTGGCGTTATAATTGTACAATATACTCGTAGATGAAATTAATTAAATAACCGGAAAACATTTTTGTATACAAATTACCTTTGTTTAGTATTCAAATTGATAGCGATAGTATCTATGTAAGTTTCGCCTGGTCGTCGTCCCCTGCAATTTTTTAAAAAAGGAGTACGCAAATTTTAAAATTCCATACAATTAAGTTGTTAAAAGTTATCAGAATTGGCCGTATCGTGGTGTTTATTTAGGAATTCATTTCCTTGTTTATGGTTTGTTAGAAATATTAAATACCTACTTAACGCGAAACGTGCTGATAAGAAATAAAATTTGGCTAATTATATAATATTGAGAAGCCAGAGTTTGTTTGGACGAACGCCCTAATGTCAGGAACTTTTGGCCCGAATTTAAAACTTATTTTCTTTTTATCAACTAGTCCATTTATCAACGAATGCAATTGTACTTACAATTTTTACTTACATTTTTTTATAAAACCAGTGAAAGTAATAAAATACTACCTAGAAATAATCTAAATTATAACTACCCAAAAATTAGGTACCATCAATTATATAGCTGCCAAATTTATGCCCAGAAAGCCTTTTAAACCTAACCCCTTCGGCCTAAATCCTTATCGTTTCCGGTGGGGGGTCGATTCCACCCCACGACCACTTATAGACCCTTTTCAGCACAATTTGATAAGCCCGGTTGATATATTGGCTCGCAACTGTTGGGGTTGTTGGCCTTTCGCATGGCGGATAATTGATGCAAAACGTAGTAAATTGTATGTACACATATTGTAAGTATTGAATCGATATCACAAAGTTTTATCATTATTGGTTGAGCGTAAATGGAAAAAGACGAAGACGAGATCCCAAGACTAAGGAAAAATGTAACCGTTTTCTTAACTGTCATAACATCAATGATTAGTGACAAGTAGAGAACCTAATTTATTTATTCTCCTTGTTTCTGATTGAACTGATAACTGAATCATATTTTTTCAACTTGACGCTGTATCCCGGATAGAGTAAGCAGAGGGCCCGGGAACCTAGTGTAAAGACACTCCGTTCCCCACTCAGACATTTCCGTTCCCCACTTTCCGCCTAATAATCGAGTCTAATATTCAGAATCATTTGAAGAACGACGAATGTGAATACATCGTTAAGGATTTTTCTTTCACAATAACGCCAACTCACTCGAGAAAATGAGTTTCAGCGCTGCCTAATAAATATTGTAATCGATTTTTAGGAAAAGCAGTTACTTAAACTGCCCCAACCTGGTTATACGCCTGACGTTTTTGTATATTTCTGTACATGGACATTACGTGTCAAACTATAGCTAAGGTACGAAAATATATTATCGTAACATTCTGAGCTCAAAGATGAGTATTAATCAAGAAAACAAACTCTGAAATTTATTTTAAAATGAAGAGTTAATAATTACTTAATAGCGCTTCAAAATAACAAGTGACCGAACCAAGAAAATCACCAATAAAAGGTGCAAAAAGTACCATATTCTTAATAAAATTAGCACGTTTAATCCGCGTGTCAACAATTTTATCAAGTGGTTGTCTGCATTGTATGCTAAGGGTATAATTGGCCGTCGATATCCGCAGGAACTGCGATACCATCGCGGAACCCTGCGCTGCGAGGGTAGATAGACGTGTAGATTACTTTTGTATAGAGCTTTTTTTAGCTTCATAACGGAGTAGGCAGAGGGAACCTAAGAACCTAGTGTTAAGACATGCCGTTACCATAAAAACACTTCCATTCCCCATTAGTGATAGAACTCAACGCCGCGCTTTGCCTCGTTACCAGGGCGAAATAAATGAAGATGATTAATATTTCATTTTCTGGAGTGAAATCGACGTCACTTGAAGCAATATACAGTTGCACGGTTGTTCTTCTATGCCACGACTGGCCAAATAGCTATTAACTAATTACAATTGTATATATATGTATATATTTATGTTCATTCGTATAATATATTATATGTTCATTTATCAAAGAGATCACATAATCAAATTAGTCAATTATCTATTCCTTACCTCATCGCACGCAGAACATCTAGGCTTCAAGGTCTCAGCGTGATGTCTCCCGCAGTAGAGGCGGCCTTCCTTCCAGAAGTACACCAGGTCGACCAGCAGCTCCTGACAGGTGTTGCAGACGAAGCACGCTGGATGCCACCGCGCTGAGGGGCCAGCTCGCGCTGCTGACACGCACATGTCTCCAGAGGACATGGTTTCTTCACACTGTAAGGAAATATTTCATTTAATATCTTTATCTAATGACATAGGGCACAGCGTCTGATGGTAATTACGAAGGGTATGGGTTCGATTATTAACAGAAATCAACTCATTGTCTGGTAACAAGAATACGCAATATTATAAAAATTGGGCGGCGCGGTTGAGAATAAAAGCACAAGGTTACCTCTGTCTACCCTGCTGCACGGACAAAATGTATTGATGTGTTATAATTGTACGTATACAAATGTATATTTGTTTATTTTATGTAAGTCGTGGCTTGGCTGTGTTCCGCCACTTAATATGCAACGCCTCCAGAATTCGGCGGAAAATAAAGAACAGAACGTCTTAATGTTAGATTCTCTCTGCCCACCCTGCTGTTTGTAGAGTGCAGCGTGAAGCTAAAATAATGTATATTTGTTGTTTTTGTTTGTTATACTCCTATACTTATAATTTCTGAAATACTTAGGCAACAATGTTCTCACAAATTTCTGCACATTTCTAGAGATATTGCGTGTTACCTCATGGAAAACAAGATTAAAGAAATAACTTTGGAAAAATGCTGAAACAAGAGATATCCATAATGTTTCTTGTCTATCATATGATGTCTGAACGTATAAATACAAAATTCATGTATTCACCCCTTATATGTGTAGTATGTTAACAATACAATATGAGTATGTCGATGATAATGTTACAAGAAAGCAGGGTCGTGACTTATGGCGCACTTGTTTAATCGTAAGCGATTTTTGTTATTTCAAATCTAAATTGAGTGAATGTTTATAGATATTTTATTTGCTTCAGCTTCCACAAAATGTCTATATATGGGCAAAAAAAATAAGAACGGCTTTTATAAAAAAAAAGGTTTATGTAACGTCAGTGAATTAACAATAGTACCTTAATGAAAATTGTTAAATAGACTCACATTTTCCTATGCCTAGCACAAAGAATGTATGAATCAATATCGATCTATTATTTTAAACAAGCTATCCTATCACATTAGTGGCATACCACAGTTAAGATTCATTATTTTCATATTAATCAAATTGAAAAATATTTTCATTTCTCCGCTCTGGTGGACTAACTGCGGCGTCGAGTTCGGCAACTCAACATGTCTTGAAACAACAAGAAGAAGAAAAAAGTTTAGCAGAAAGTGGTGGAGGATACTTCTCTGGGTGAAGTGATGGATAAAGCATGAAGCTTAAGCATAAGCCTGACATTTCTTCAATAATATCCAGACGAGTCAAGTTCAAAAAAATAAATAAATAGTAAAAATAAAAAAATAAATAAATCTCAATATAATAATCGAATTCCAAACCGAATCGAGGCATTACAACGAGCACGTACCTATATAAGTAAAGGTAGCGTCTACTAAAGTATTTTTTATTTCAATTCGCAAAGCACGCAACGGCACGTAGTTTCTGGGAAGGTCTCATTGCGACCGTTCCGCGTTCGTTCGCGGCGAAGTCCTTTTAACTGTTATTCAAATATATTTGTGATTACGAAAGGAATTTTAGAAATTTTGATGCTTGAATATTATGCCTATATATATTAAAAGTATCTTTTTTACAATAAACTGTTTATGGTTTATAGACCAAAGTTACGAAAAACAAGTTCCTACATCAAGAATGTTAACAATTTAATACCAAAAAGTGCGTCGCCGGAAAAAATCGATTTGGATCGAGTCCAACCAAAGTTATGTTCAGCATTTACTTCTACTTTAACTCAATCTCGGCGGCGTGTCAGTGACGTGTCACTTTGTAAGTGCTCAGTAATAAATACTTCTAGTTCACTTTGTGGACCGTGGGTCATTACTTTTGCGAGCTTTGGGAGATATAAATTGTGGAACTTTTAATAAAAGGATCGAAAGCTTATTATGTTTAGCAATAGTGAAAAGTTCAACTTTTTTGTACTTTTGCAATGCATATGTAATGTGATACATGATTGTATCCTGTGGTTGCAGGTTCAAATTTAAGTCGTGTGAATGCTTAGAGATATTTATTAAATAACAGAAGTACCTAGTCGTCGTCTACAGACAGACCCTTGTCATTTACTGCAAGTATAACTGTTACATATAATGATTTTAACTTCTATAATATATGAAAACTGGAAAAGGTAATTTTCGATAATTTTCCAATTGAATAAAGACAGCAATTTCTCATAGTTTGTGATTACCATGAGCTGTGATTACCGGGTAATATGTTCTGAACGCAGAATAGAATATTATATTCATTGCAGTATGACATTTCTCAGAATAGTTTCTGAAGGTAAGAGGGCGAGGAGGAGTGACGGCAAGGTAACTGTAAAAATATTTTTTTTTATTTAACTGAATACAAGGAAAGACTTTTTCTTTTTTAAATTTCCCTCATTGTAGAGTAAGCAGATACGTAATTTGAACAATATGTTTTCTCTATGAAATATTGATATTAAGGATAAATTACAAAAATATGTTTTTCATTTTTATCCATTGACCATATTCCCCCGAGTGGGAACCAAACCCGCTACAGTCAAGTTTACGGTCAGACACTATGCTATGCTATGTATCATCTCAAATTACATTTAATTCTAAGGAATACTAAACTAGTGACGTCCGTAAGTCCAGGAAGTACATCTATGAGTATATCCGATAGGAAATCATGAATGGTATTAAAATGTTAAGAGTTTGCGTTTCGCATAAGTTAAGGTATTTATTCAACGCTCAGGTCTCACAGGCCTGTCTGCGCTCGCAGACTGCGTGAGTCACTGTTCCGTCCGCTGTGGTATGATGTATAGGAAATAGCGAGTTCAAATACAATAATTACTTTATTTTAATTTTTACTACGCTTTTATTAGGTCGAGTTGTAACTATGTAATAAAATAGATGAGATGACAATACATCATTATAATACCATCGAGCTGGTCTCATGATGAAAGTGAAAGATGGCTGATGGAACTCTGAACTGCCTTCTAGTAAGCATATCGAGTTTGTGCTCGTTACACGCATGGTCTGTTAAAAAAAATGTGTTTTTAGTTTTTTTAATCTATTAATTATTAGGGTAAACGATTACATTCGATTAATTTTCTTTTCTCTTCTCTGGTAGAAGAAGCGGGGCGTTGAATTCCGCCACTGCTCGCAATGTCACGGAAATAGAGGAACGGAGCGTCTTATCACTAGGTTCAGTCTGCCTACCCATTTAGCGTAAAATATTTCACTTGGACCACATAATGCAGCTTTATGCGATATTGTTCAAGTAGATTTTAATCAGAATCGAGTTTTTAACGTTCTTTTGTTATCATTATATTATATGTAATCAGGCTCGTCTTCTTTAAATTCCATATACCATTTATATTCAGTGAGCTGTAAGAAGTAACATTTTATAAAATCTTTGGACTAAAGTGGAAAGATTTTAACAGCTTCATGCTCTTTCACACATAGCAGAGAAGGCTGCTGAGGCAATCCGGGGTTAAGAGGCTCTGAGATTAGTGGCAAAACTCAACGTTGCGCCTCGTCTTTATATGCTCTGTTGTGTTCCTCTTTACCAGAGCGAGTGAAATGATACTGGGATCAATTGCCATTCAGTGGAATGATGGTTCTGGGATCGCGTATACATTCACATAACATGCCACTGCGCTACGACGGCCACTTGAAACCTATTAAAATATTATGGTTAATTTGGCAAGTTGAATTATAGTCTATATTGTTTCAAATTGATAAAATTGCTATAATAAACATTTCTTTTAGGACCTCACTGTATCTTGCGCATAGTAGGATAAGGTACAGGCACAGGTTACCTAGTGCTGCCTGACTGCTGCTGCTGACACTCCCTTCCATGTGCACCACTAATTTTCGAGACATATTACTACTGAAACAGTCTCCTGAATAGAAATGCAACCAGCGACCATCGCTTTTGCAGCCACTGCGCCACGATGTAAAAAAGATATTTTAAATGCTCATCAGGACTATTAAGTCAGTACCAGAATATGACTAACACAGGTTAACTTTGACTTTCACTAGCACCGGGCATTGTGTGGACGTGCGACGTGACAGACGAGACGGGCGGACAGATCAGCTGAGCGGAAACGGACGTGACGTCACGGGATGTTACCGTAGGTTACTATTTAGATGCTATACTCGATTTTTGATGTAAGTTTAATCAGATTTTACGATTGTCCGATGACTATTCTTGTGAAAGCTAGAGTCCTGGCCCTTTGAATTTCAGACTTGGTTTGGTAGACAGAGGGCTTTTAGCATCATTTAGGTCTGTGGATAAGAGCGTTTATACACATTTGGAAGTTGCACCTTAAATCTACACCTGGGTCGTAAGTCCCAGGCACTGCTCTGAGCTTCTCATCCTTTAACGCCATGGGCTTCCATCCGCACGATAAATCCAGGAAATATTAACTGGTACATAGATTTATATAAATACAATCAAAAATATTTGTGTACTAGTTTTAACTTCCGCTTTCACCTGCGTTTTAACCTACAACCTGGAAATAGCTAAAAGTTTTATCGAATTATGACGCATCGAAATTATTAACATGAGATAATATAGCACTCCTCTATGAATTCACGATCTAATAAAAAACAGTTCCTGAGATTTAGCTTTTTAGTTTTATAATATAGGTATAGTCTATTATTATTTTCTCGATGTGATAAATTAAAGGGTGGGGTTAGATTCCGCTTTTTAACAGGGAGTGTTTAATATTTAGTTCTCAAGAAAATATTAAAATTGTTTAATTTAGTACACAATATATTTTATTACTATTATATACTTTAGTTTTTTATACAATATCATATGAGAATTTTGACTTGAGAAATTTACCGTTTCAGTCTTAATTCATTGTGTTTAAATTATAAGCGGGCTCGATATTAAAGTACGTCTGAGTTAGATACAACGACCTTACAGGTAACAGGTGGTGGGAGATGAAAACTAATTTAATATAGACTATTACAAAATATATATAACTATTATACTCTTATATGTAATTCATCTTTTCTAGTTCTACGTCTTAATTTTGGTGAAATTAATTTGATTTTAAATAATTTTCTTCATAATAACTGCCTGGCTAAATATTTGGTTGTGTGTTGACTTCATTTTAATATTTCTTTTAAGAGTGTGTTAAAACGTGGACATCTCGAAATACCTTTTTCCACATAATTTATTATTTACCTTATTCGTTCGTGTTATATAAAATGCCATTAGTACCATTCCTACAGAAAGCTACCAAAAAAGCATCACACCACAGCACCAGCTCAAAAAGCAGTTCTGAGTAGAACCAATCCCAAGTAACATAAAAAAGTGAAAACACACAATCCATTACCTCACAAGACCACACTCGAGCACTAGAAGCATTTAGCCTCAATAAAGGAGGCACGCATCCAATCACATTTTCGGCGTTAATCTGTCGAAAAGTCGGCAATTCAAACACTGATAGCGCCCGCCACGCCCCCGACGACCCTGCCAGCGACTTTCAAAGACACCGACAGACACAAAAATCTAAATCACTACTCGCATATAACAAATGAACAATCAAGTACGGATCGAGGGCAAAAACAATATTTTGGTTTCGGCATAAACAGTGTAATGACAGGGGACTGTTGTTGAGAATTATTGCGCAAATATTAGACTTGGATAATGGCGGCCACCTACGACGCCTGGATGGGGGGGATGGGGGGGTGTATACTTATACTATCCAATACAAGTATCTTTTTTAGGATATGCTTGTTTAGTGTAAGAATTTAACGGTGCGTTTTGTTTGCTTATCAGAGAGACTCACTTGACGGAATTATACCGTCAAGTTAGAATAGAACCACAGCCGTGTTTACATACAAATAGTGATTGACAATTATATAAAAATTGAAGGGCAATTGAAGAACAGAGTAATTTATCACTGTGTTTCTTTGCCCACTCGTAGACCACCATATTGTATATATAGTATAATACAGTAGTAAATGAACGACGAAGTCAAATCACTAGAACATTATAGCACCACGAGATGATGCGTGTCGAACGGTTGTCACGTAGTTAGTCGACTTTCCGAGAAACCTTACCGTATCCACCGAATGTTAGCTGACTATTGAAAATGCATATAAAATAATCTGTATAACGTTTTATTTAAATGGCCAGAATTCTAAATATATAATTATCTATACAAATATTATAAAGCTTGTTTGGTTGAATGCACTAATCTCAGGAATTACTGGTAAGTTAATTCAAAAGATCAATTCAAATCAATAGTTCGGTGAGGTTTGCGAGTTCGATAAAACATATTCTCTTAACAAATGTTTCGGAAGACCAGCTCTGCTTTATTTCCCGAAGCTAAACAAAACTAATTATATTGATTCTCGATGTCCGTCACATTGTTTGGTGTGGATATACTTATTTTTGTACTGTGTAAATAATCGTTCGGATCTCAGACGAAATTGTTTTCTTGTTTATTTATGGTGTCACTTTCGAAGCGGGGTAAGTAAACGAATGTACTTTTATGTCGCACACGTAGAATGAAAGTCTTGTTTACCTTCACGCTGTATCCCGCATATAATATCAGGCAATGGGAACCTAGTGTTTAGACACTCCATTCCCCTCGTAATTAGTATGAAAATTCGAAAAATATTGGCCGGTTTTGATAAACAATATTTATTCAATAGGACTCATAATACGAAGCTTAGAGCTCTTTACAATAGAAATATAACTAGAATAGTGTATCAACAAATTCTGAATTAAAAAAAATATCAAAAACTAATACAAGATGTAAAAAAAATGATGGCCGGCGGTCGCGTGTGAACCGAGCGCCGAGAAATCAAGCCCAACACTTACTAAAAATACCATTTACTTCAATTTTAGACATGACGATACGATCACGATGAGAGGACGTTTTTACTTTAAGTTGAATTCTAGATTTTTCTTATGTACTCTATTAAGTTTGGTTCAAATGATTGTGATTAACTTCATGATGTATTTTTTTATAGATACGCGCTATATTCGCCTATAGTTCAATAGACAGTGTTAAGACGCGTTCCCTACTCTCCGCCTAATTTTTTTGAGACATAGTGGGTTGTTTGGCGGAACTACGAGTCACTATCACTCTGTTCTCTATTCTCTTTAGACTTTGAATAACGAAAAACCCAATACCGCACTTTGTCCCGTAAGTGGGATTCAAACTGGTTATGCTGTTGGTATGTGTTAGTCACTAAATGTTAAAAAAAATACTCTACTAAAATTAATACAAATATATTTTTATTTTTTTAGTATTGATTACTTTCTATTCTTTTTAATTTCGATTACCGTCTAAACGGACCGCGTCAAACATCTCTATAGTCCAAACACTTTTTTTATAAGTTTTTTCTAAACAATGGTCGGTAAACGATAATTAAAAGCGTAGACTATCACCATTCATCCTTTTTTTGTTGCCCAAAGATTTTGGATTTTTATTTTGTATCTGTGCCCGACTTCATTTTCTTATACCAATCCAATTTCTTACTTTACTAATTGATTGGTTAAAAAATTATGTTATGTTTATATTTTATTCATTTTGTTAAGTATTCAGTAGATTTTTTTTCTAGTTTTAGTAGAGACCGTAGCATTTGGTGCTCTCTTCTCTCTGGCTACTCCTGGGGATAAAGGTTGAAGCTAAAAAATTAATCCGCCCATACATAACGAGCTTGCTAAGATTAGGTAATAATAACATTCCGAAGTCCACATTTTAAGATCCCGAGTTAAAATTCTTTAGATTTTTTGCGAAACACCTTGTTAAGGCCAAGTCTTAAATTTGTATTGTGTACAAACAAATATCTCCCAAAAAATATGATTTGTATGTCAATCATATTTTTAGAGAGTTTTGCTCTCCGGTCGCTTCGCTCGTTGTAAAAATATAATAATTACATAATGCCTCTTTATAAATATTCTTGATGTTTCACTGCTACATATGTATATAAAAAAATCTTTCCCACATAATTTTTTACTAACATATCATAATGTTTATTTATTATTTTTTACAGCTTCACGCTTTTTCCCGCTCGGCGTGGAAGGAAGGCATTGAGAGGCTAGTGTTAAAAAAACGGTTTCTAACTTTTCGAATTCTATCACTGAATTTATAAAATTCCAACACAGAGTGCCTACCAGATCGGCCAGGTCTTACTACGGCCAAATATCTTTACTTGTAGTAAAATTGTAACTGATATCTGTACACGGTATTTATTACAAAAATATTATTTAACAATGTAATATAATCCAAAACAATTATTTCTTTAGAATGTTGGTTGGTTTATCTTTTTGTCTGTGCGTTCGTGCGTGCGTACGATACAGTTTTCACTATTATCTTTTGGCAAATTTCCCTTAAAATTTAGTGTTTATAAATGCTTACATTTCGGTTTTAAATGTATAGATATTGTCTTTAAAATGATGATATTATCAGAACATGGAAGAAGCCACGAGCAGGTCGCTAGTAATTAATATTTTTCCAATAGATTTCACATGAGCCTGTATATACATAATATACAAAACCATACCGTTACTGAGAGACTGACAGATAAGGCACAGACGAAACGGTCTTGGAAAGTTCTAATTTGGCATGCAGGTAGGTTAGGGAGAATAGATAAGCACGAGGAAAGTATATCCTAATATGTCAACGGGAATATCCAAAATAATATTGCGGATGACGAATGGTACAATAATTAATATTTTAAAATACTATGGATATTTAAATCTTCATATTAAAACTTGGTCTCTAACTGCTTCTTAAATCCAAGCCTAACCCTGGCCCGGTGGGGGCGTGGCGAGCGAAGTATTCAAATATATTATAATATCCTTTTTGTTTACCGACTACGACGCACTCCGAGTCTAACAAGTTTCATTTGGTGGAGATTTATATGTAGAGGTATATGGGAGAGAATGCACTTGCGTCCTTGGACTCTTACAAAAAGTTAATTGATTTCGTATACCATTTGTATACGATATATTATGTATGTCCGAAATATCCCACCGAAAACGTCCTGTAAAAACAGCCAAGACTCGATGAAGCTATGTGTTTCTCTATAAAATAATGAAATTTTAAGGTAAAGCCAAGCCAAACCTTCCTTCCCCCGGGGTTCCTTCCCCCGGGGTTCCTTCCCCCGGGGTTCCTTCCCCCGGGGTTCCTTCCCCCGGGGTTCCTTCCCCCGGGGTTCCTTCCCCCGGGGTTCCTTCCCCCGGGGTTCCTTCCCCCGGGGTTCCTTCCCCCGGGGTTCCTTCCCCCGGGGTTCCTTCCCCCGGGGTTCCTTCCCCCGGGGTTCCTTCCCCCGGGGTTCCTTCCCCCGGGGTTCCTTCCCCCGGGGTTCCTTCCCCCGGGGTTCCTTCCCCCGGGGTTCCTTCCCCCGGGGTTCCTTCCCCCGGGGTTCCTTCCCCCGGGGTTCCTTACCCCGATTTTTTTTAAAGTTTTATGTGACCGACCGTTGATCGTTCTTTAGGTATAATTACGTGTGGATATATATAAGTAAAAAATCAAGTCTTCTTGGGAACTGAGTGTCTTAACGTTGGGTTCCTAGGTTCCCTGTGCCTTTGGTATCTGCGGAATAAAGCGTGTTACTTAAAAATAATATATACAAAAAATATCATAGTTATGTAAGATAGTTACCAAATAGAATGGGCCGTGGGAGCCGAGGCCCGTCACCGCTATCTCTGATAACGCTGTTTGTTGATGATTTTCCTTTTGTTTTTACAATCCCATTGACGCATACGCCAAGCCTTAGACTAGTGATATAATAGTGTCAACAACCAAATTATATATGAATCTGTATGTATATTTTTTTGAAATTATATAGGTACATATGGTGAAAATTAGATATATTAATTCTATATTGCACTGGCAACAATTGTTTTTTCACAAAATTCCTAACTAAACATAATCTATTTAATAGTGATAATAAAAATTCCTTCCAAATAAAACGTCCATAAAAATAACAAACACCTATGTAGGTACATTCGATCGAACAATTAATAAAGTACTATGATACATATCTTCTATTCATTTGGGCAAAAACCCAATCTACAATGGGCCAGCCAGTGTGTTCGACAATGGCCGCCGCGTCGTAACGTGCGCTTGCGCCGACCTAATCTCCAGAACTTTGCATTCCTCACATAAAGCGCAGTGAGAAAAAATATTGTTAACGCCGACCGTTTTATATGGTTCCGTATAATAGAACACAAAAAGAATATACACAAAAAATGTAATGTAATTTTTCATACTGGTATAAAAAATATGTTTTATTTGTACAATGAGATGCCAGTAGACCGATGGTGATGTATCTAATTATAGATGGGCCAGCCCTTGATTAGTAGAATAACTTTTAGCCAGGTTAAACAAACTGGTATTAGGTCCATAGTCTCCTTAAAAAAGTCAAATATAAAAAAAAATACTCTTCGATAGGCTCTTTTGTCTAACGTCTGTACTATATGCGCTTGACAAGTCCCACTGAGTTTTTGGTGCCAATTCTTCTCAGATTTCAGTGGACCCACGGTTCACTAAAGTGATGTCTGATTTAATGTTCACAAAATTAAGTATGTTACTTATCATTTAAAATGAAATTATTTGACTTTGGATTTAAGGCACGTAGACATAAATAAAACAAATCAGAACCCTAAAAGTGTCTGTGACACAATAATAATGCCCATGAATAATAAGATCAAATAAAAAATCCAAAAAGTTCGAGGCTCAATCGTGTAAGCGTAGACAAACCATTATGTGCACACAATGCAATAGCCGCGTCCCGACGACGTCGCGCCTGCACAAAGAATCGTTTTTATTTTAATTTCATTCAGCCAAATTGCCTTATAATTTATAATGTGAAGAATTTGAATAACTTGTAATAATATATATGTCGATTATTAATAATAAGTCCGATATAGAACCTGTTTGAACATTGGTATCCGACAAGTAGTCAAAGTAGATACAGTAAATAAACATGAAATTAAAAAAAAAATACAGTACCTAATATAAGATATCAAATACATATTTATTAGTATTTTAATACGAGTATATCCTAGCAACATAATAACATATCAAATTATATATAGTAGTACTCTCATCGCAAACACTGAAAATCTAGTAAACCGTAGAGTTCACAGTAACAGTCAATAAGAAAATTATTATAATTGAACGTACTCACACACTACTGAGGAGTACTCTAACATTATTATTTTAAACTGAATACACGATGATTAGCAATCACCAGGAGCTGGAGACTGCCATGGCAACGGCTGAGCACCTGACCTTCACCTTGGTTTAACGGCTTCGTCTGCCCAGGAACGATTTGTTAACGACTTTCAAGAAGCTTTCGTCTCAGTTCAACTTGCGTATGTACAGTTTCATTGAAGCTTTTATGCCAGTACGTATGATACATTGGTGACCAGAAACGCAATGTATATTATACTTCTTAAATGTTATAAATTGTATTAAGGAACACAGTAAGTAGTTTAAACGACTTGGGGGTACTACAGGGTATGTTTCTGGGGCATCTACTTTATAAGGTGACCCTTTGAAGGGCGTTCTTTATTCATGGAGTTGTTTACATCTCGTTCATCCAGAGGGGTAATCGAATCACTATTCAAATGTCGAGGGGAAATCGTTCGGAAAGCTATGAGGCTATGAGGGTTTTTATATAATTATTGAGTTACCTTGGCTCCATATGTTAAAGTATAATAGAGGGGATTATTGAATTAGATACCTAATTTGCAATTCAAATGAAAGCTATTTAAATTACGTTGTCTTAATTTTTCTAATCACTTGTAATACTACTTAACTCTCTACTACTTTAGGTATTTTCATTGGAATTATCTACTTTTTTAGAACTTGACTTGTTACTGTAAATCTTCAATTTTGATATACAGTTAGTTTCTTGTAAATTAGATAAGCTAGCGTGAAGTAGTGAATATAAAAAACTTAGAAGATATCTATATATTTTTTAATTTAACGGAATATATCAGGAACAGGCTGCATTACTAGGATATGAATGTTACTTCATCACGCACTGATGTCACTCCGACATCAAGATGCCAATGCACAATATAAGGGCAGTTTTCCAATGAATATTCTATAAGATTATTACCATAATCGAGTGACAACCTGTGAACGAGGCACGGGCGCGCCCCAACACATCTAATAAAAATGCAAACGTATTTTGAAAATTAAATAAAAAAATGACCTAAAAAAGCTGTTGTTGTGTCGATGCATTATCTAAATAGATTGTATTACATTTGTGGGACCGTCAGTTATGCAGAGTAGATGATAATCTTCGTAAGCAGCAAGTCATAAATGTTTGAATTTGTTAGTGTTAGTACGAGGCGACGCGTCATGTGGACAGAGGCAAGGTAAATTTGATACATTCATGTATTATCCCACATAAAGCAGGATAGGGAGAGGTAACATAATGTCATGACACTTTTTTATTTCACTTTTCGATCAATTTCCAAGATATTGCGTGTACAGTGATAGAGCTCAATACTTTGTCTTGTTCCCAGATAGGAGAAATGAAAATAATTCATTGCCCGACTGGGAATCGAACCACAACTTGCATACTATTTAAATAACAAACAAAATACTTTTTTTTATTTCGACTTTGTACGAATATGTGTATCGATATAAATAGTGATGAGGGAAAAATTCAAAAGAATTGTATTTTAATTTAATGTTATAATTAAGGCAGTTCGCTTCTGCAATATTTGTATAAGTTATTTTTATCTTTTATTATTTTATTTTTGTTTTATGGCTGAAATATTAGGTGGTCCCTGCTATCAAAGATTAGGATACCGTAATAAATGTGTTAATAATTTGTTACTTTTTATTAATAATAGCTTTACGCTGTATATAAAGATACTCTACGCTTTACGCTGTATGTTAAGATACTCTGTTCCCCGATGATTGATTCGCGCAATTTAACCCCGCGCTTTGTCTTGTGACCAAAGCTAAAATTAATTAATTTCATCAAGTGGACATCGAACCTACAACCGTCGCGTTTACAGTTGGAAGCGGCGCCACGACGGCCCAAAGATAAGATAAGATTTTATACGGGACCAATTTATTTCGATTAGCAATTCGATGAGGCCACACACCTCCCAAATTCGCAAAGGTCCTTACCTCCATTACATTGTTTCGTTAGCGATGGCATTGATATTCTGACGACTTTATTTACATTTTTGTTACAACTTAAAAAACGAAATTTATAGTGCATTCTTTGCGTGTTTGACTTTATTATAAAATTCAATGTTCAAAAGGTCTTATTGTTCCAAATTTACAGATAAAAAACAAGTTGTTTTTGAGTGAATTTAAACTTATGTCAAAATGACAAAGTGTCAAATTTTGGTCAAAATTTTTTGTGTAAATTTGGAACTCCTGAATTAATAATAATTCTGAATTGAATTTATAGTTATATAAAAATGATTTTGTGAATTATTAATATTTATCCAAAAATGTATGCGAATTGTTCAATACCAATTAATTATGATGATAACACGTCACCTAATAAGAACTTGGAATGTCCTAATAAAACTTGTGAATCGGTGGAGTTTATAGATAAGAAAATTAGCAAGCAAAGTAATGAGCTAAGTTTGTGCAGAAACAAAGGTGAATATGCTTTATTAAAAACAGATAATTTTTCTTGCAATGCAGATATTCGTGCGAATTTTACAAGAGGCAGCAAAGAAAAAGAACCCCTTACGTACATAATCAATAATAGTTGTAAAAACAAACTTACATATGAAGTTAATAACCAGATACAAAAATTCATTGATGAGGAATTGATATCAACTGAAATGAATGATAAAGCAACATATTGCCGTCCTGTGAATAATTTAAACAATGAAGAGTTTGTATTTAAAACGATGGAAAGGAATGCTAGACTGAAAGATTTATTAAAGAAAATAGTAATGGCTCGGCAACGTGAGAAAGAGAATGTTACTTGGAATAACTTTATTAATATGCTTAAGAATAAACACGCTGTAAATGATTCAAATTATCCAGGAGAGATAAATAATGTTTATGAGACGACATCACCACAACTCAACCGATCTAGGCTCTGTAAGGAACTTTTACAAAAATTCTATGATCATAATTATATTCAAAAGAAGCAGTTAAATGATAATAACGATGATGTTATTTCAAGAAAATACAATCTGTTTAAGTATGGTGAGAATTTAATATGCTATCCAACTTCATCTCAGGCTAGGCTATCTATGTTAGGCAGACAACGGCAAAAACAATACAGAAGCAATTGGGGTGATCATGTTAGTGACAGAAATTTATATAATAAAAACAGATTTATAGATAATAACAAATATAATTTCAATTTGAGTATTAGGAACACATCTTCTGCTCAAACTAATTTGACACCATTTAAAAATTTCACTCAAAATATACATAAAGATAAAGCGACGGATATTGTAGAAGAATTGGGCAAAATATGTTTGGACAATAAGCAATTACAAACTGATAAAAAAATAAATAAAGTTTCTTTACAAAAAGTAGAAGACAAACTTGTTACTTTGATTGAATCTATAAATACGTTTATAGAAAAGATTAAAATAGATAAAACATCTATAAAAGAAAACGATTTAATGTCGATCACTTGCAGCTGTAAAGCAGAAAAAAAATTGAAAAGCAAAGATGCTATGGCATCAACTGATATTGAAAAAGTAAATCAAAGAAAGGAAACAAATAGCTCTGATAATATGTTTAGTAAGCTTTACCAAATACCAAAAACTAATGATATAATGAAAAAAGTGCCTTCAAACTCTTACCAAATAGAATTTGAGGAGCCTACTAGAGATTGTTCAACAGAATTGACAAAATCTTTCGTAAATGATCCACCTATAGTCACTGGTCAAAATTTAGAGAACAATACAAAGAGACAAGATAATCCAATTTTTCAGCAAATAACGATAGCCGTAAACACTGATCCACTTAGTTTCTTAGCTTTATTAAGACTTTCTACCGATACTATCAGGAGTATTTTGTCATGCTTACCGATTTTAAATTACTGTTCGTATTTGTTATTACCCGCTGGTCGGTACATTGAAAGTGAACAGCATCGTTACATTTGCAGTATATGCGGGACGGGCTTTGATAACCCTTCGACGCTAAGCGATCATGTTTTCGAACATAATTTAGGAAATAAAAGGTTACCTCTTCTCATTTATTCGCAACAAAATACTTCCATAGAAAATAGATCAGTATAATTGAATAATAAAGAGGCTGTCTTGGCGCAGCAGCAGAATGGCTGGATTTTAGCTTAGCGGTTGTCGGTACGATTCCCTCGCGAGAGAATGAATTATTTTACTCGATCTGACTACAAGACAAAGCGAGACGTTGAGTTTCACCACTCAACGCGTAAAATCCCGAAAAGGTTCTTCCTCTCTCTGTAGGGTAGGCAGGCTTCTATGTAAGAAATATGAATCTAAAGAAGCAGTGAATGTTATTAAATAAATTAGTTTGAATTTAGTTAACGTTATCAAATTTATTACAGGGACTGCTGCGTCTGTCGATATGTTTTGGACAATATTCAACGTCCCGTCGGTCTATTTCGATGTAAGTATTGCGGTAAATGCTTTACCAGAGCATACTGCTTTGAGCTGCATCAGGACGCTTGTGGAAGGGAAAGGGGGAAACATCAAGATGAATCTTCAGATTTGCTAGTGTTGAGATAAATAGAAAAAATACTTTGGTCTATTTGTTTATGTATGTCTTGGTTGTCTATGGTTGGTCTCATATAGATAATGTTTATAATAACAAATATTTTTTTTTAATTTAAAGTCTAAATATGTATTATTGTAGTATATTTATTGAACATATCGGTTCGATTTAAAGAGGTGCCGTCAAAAAGCTTCCCATTTTGTAATAATGTTTCTAAATTATTATGTCTTTGGTACATATACATTTTCAAAAAGTCGCGTTCTAATTGCTTCTTTAATCTAAATTGCTTAGTAATTAATTAGGCTTTTTACGAGGCCGTCGTCGTCAGTGTGACAACGTCCGACTGTAAATGTGACAGCTACTGGTTTCGGTCCCCGTTCGGGGGAATGATGGTATTTAATATATTTAATTTTCTCCTCCCTAGTACGAAATACGGCGTGTAAATCCGTCGGAAAGTGAGGAACGGAATGATTAATAAGGTTTCCTTTGCCTATCCTAACATGCGAGAAAAAGGATGAAGCTGCTTTAATTTTACTCTTTATCTCCAACAACTAAATGCTATTAAAAATTAAAACTTTGATATAAACATTCTTAAATATACATTTAAGTTATAATTGTAATCAAAACGATTGTTTATTTTAATAACTCCCATAATATGTTAATGGTATCGATAAAATCACATAAATGAACCTAAAAGCGTTATTTAGTTTGAATTTAATTGAAAAGGTCCGGAATTGTGGATAATTTAATTAAGTGACTTTAATACAGCCCGATGGCTGTTAGTCCAAATATGATGAAGTTGCTTAGCGTTTAGTGCCTCGTTAGTGTAATTTGCTATTGAATATTTGGTCATTTATAATGTAAATTTATATTTTGTTTTCATTAATTATTTGGAAAAATTATTTATTATTTTATTTTCTAGCCTCACGCCTAATCCCACGTGTAGTTGGGTTGGGTGATAAATAATATTTCCATTCACATTTCCGAGAAAACAAAAAGAAAATATTAAGTAACTAGCGGCACACGCGGCTTCAATCGCATATTTTTTTCATTAGCCAAATTATACCTAATTTTCACAGTAATTATAGCCTATGTGTTGTTCTGTTGCGTTAGCTATATTAGCTCCAAAGTTTTATTTAAATCCATTCTGTAGTTTTTGTGTGAAAGTGGAGTAAACATCAATCCTCACAAACTATCACATTTATAATATTAGTACTATCATACGATGTATTCCCACGATTTTGAATCGACAACCACAACCGTCGTACGGTATCCTACGACAGTATCTACGTTATAAATAGTATACAAATAATTCTAAACACAACTACGGTATTTTTTTGCGAGGATTTGCTTCAAACGGGAGTGGACAAAATTTGCACGAAATTTCAAGGGATAATGGCCCTGAGTGGATCGTCAGTGGGTCTTTGTGACGACGCCGCCGTCTGTCAGCTATATTTGTTAGACCAAAAATCCTATTTATGTGAAATAAGCGTGAAAATCAATGGATGCATCTCTATACGTTGATAGTATTTTACCTATAGCAATTACTTTAGGGTTTTGGTCGACCGTTGTAATTTAATTACATAGTTGTCCTATATTTTTTTTGCTATTATATAATTTGAGTTTGATGGCCCCTTTGTGTGTTTATGAGATTGTATGTGATTTATTTGAAATGATTGTGTTTTGAATGAAAATAAATTATGTATCAAAATTTACTTTTTTGCCAAAGCGGCATATGAAAATAATTCATTGTCTCAACTGAGCATCGAATCTATAACCAACAAACAGGTTTACTGCCAACAACCACTTTGACAAGGCAATAACAAACTCTTTGACGAGACAAACTACGGCGTTGACGTCTGCCACTCAATTCCTAATATCTTAAATTCGGGCGGAAGGCGGTGAATGGAATGTCTTAACACTAGGTTCTTCAATCTATAAATATATACAATAATAACTAACTACTTTAAAATAGATCTAATCAAAAATATATATATAAAACATTTAGACAATTTGACGTTCAACAATAAGTAGTGACCGGAAATAGCAAGTCTTCATTTCCGGATTGTCAGAGATGTTTGTGACATCGGTTACACGCCATTGACTCACTCTCCTGCTGTGGAGAGGTGTAAAGTAATGAATTGCAACACAAAAGGTATTTTGTCGTCGGTCCGTTACGGCCCACCGGGGGTTTCGGGTCCTTAATAAATTCTTTTCTGTGAAAAAAATGCTGTAATACGTTATTGATTTGTCTCTTTAGTTGTTCAAATGTTGAAAGGAGAGTTATTTTGCTTTATTTGAGAGAAGGGGAATCGAAATTCTCTGAGCACTGCCTGTTGGGTGGCGAAAGTCCACGTTCCACTTCACCTTAACAGATCAGGAAATGAAAACAATTGATTTCGCCGAGTGGGGTTCGAACCTACCACCATCTGTCAGATAGCTATGTATGTACCATAGGTATACCACTGCACCAACTGCAAGATAAGATTTTACAATGTGGACATCATCATTGTAAAATCTTATCTTTTCTATAAAAAATTACCTACTTATTACTTACAATGGGATCAAAGACATTTTGTTTCGAGTTAATATATTTCTCAAAAAAGGGCACACTAGGTAAAATTATTCGTAGCCAGTAGAGGTCATTCGTGGCGCATTGACACACAGAATGTGATTGTAAAACCAACTGGTTGTGGGTTCGATGCCCACTCGAGGAGATGAAATATTTATTCAAATATATATTTCCATTTCTTCACTCTGGTGTCGAGGGAAAGCGTGGAATTGAGTTCTGCCACTCAACACGCAATGCCTCCAGAATTGGGCAGAAAGTGGGGAACGAAGTGTTACTAGTGTAACCTGGGGAAACACCCTCTGCCTATCCTGCTACTAGGTATACCAGTGAAAATGTAATGAGTTATAAGTAATGTTATAAAATCATATCTGCAACAATTCGTTTGGGTGAAATGAGGTACATACATCCAAGTATTGTGTGACAGCCGCCAGACGCACGTGGGAAGATGCGAGCTCGTATGCGCACATACATATACAAGTAATGCAAAACAAGAATTGATTTCTACATTTGCTGTTTCCAAGTTTCTCTTTTATTGCTGCGCTTAGAGTTTGTTGCTTGTTTACTTTTGGTTCTAAAACTACATATTTTTAAGCTGTTAAAGTGGATTTTTTGTGAAGAAATTATCTATTAAAGTTAGTTTTTTTAATGTTGTATGACTTACTAAATATAGAGGTCATTGTGGCCCAGTGGGATAGCGTCTGAATGTAAACGCGATGGTTGTAAGTTCGATCCTCACTTAAGGGAATAAATTATTTCCCCAGCTCTGGTGAGTGAGAGCATGGCATTGAATTTTACTACTCATCGCGCAAGATAGCTAGATTTCAGATAGAAACAGGAAAACCTAGTGTCTTTAAAAAAATATGAAAGAGTTTTTTCCACTTATTTATGTAATTATTGAAGTATCAAAAATATTCACAAAACAAAGGAGGATATGAGAGCATTCTGACCTTAACCAATGCCACTGCCTCAAACTAAATTAAGAAACTTCTTTTATTCTAATTTTTTTCCCGTTGTTGGTAATGCAACGTGAAATTCATCCTAATTGGAGTCTAACGTGGCAAATTCTACGTAGAAACTTAACGTTCACTGAGACAGTTGAATTTGGGTACGCTATTATCGGCACTTTTGCAAGATCAGCCATGAAATTAAGTCGATTATAACAAATGACTGTGGATATATAAATATATAAATGTGGAAAAAAACGTGAAAAAATGAGTGGTCGCGTCGTCGTCGGTGGCGCTAGAGTACAGCGTTCGTTCCTCACTCTGGTAACAAGTCCACTCAACAACACAACGCCTTGATAATTCAACGTTACATGGTGAACGGAGTGTTTTAACACTAGGTTCTTTTTGTCGGTTCTCTTGCTTTAAGTTACGTCTTCAGTTTAAATTTGCGAATAATATATAACAATAATTTGCCAATATATTTGTGTACTCTTCCTGCGTCGCGGCTGCTTTATCGGTGAAATAAAAATTAAATCTTTTTAAAAACTAAGAAGACCTAACCTTTCACTTTCGATGGTCGATGAGATGGTTGATGCCTACCCTCATAAAAGCGTGTTTAAAATTCAACATCTTTTTTGTACAGATATACAACATATCTGGAATACACGTATAACATCATCTCTATTGATTATACATATCTTCTGAAAAGATTACAGAAGGTTTTTTGGACTTATTCAAACAACAGAATCACAAGCACCTGCATATCATTGATACGACGAATAATATATTAAAAAATAACATAACAACAGTGGTACTACAGAGTGAATGGGAACCAATATTTGTCATTCTAATCGCGGCCGCACCTTGCGCGTGCGCCTTCTTATCAATTATTTGTCGCATTCGCCCCTTCTTTATCGACACCATTGTAAAATTACCCCCGAAAACACTGTTGATAAGTTTTTACTACAAGATTGGACGCGTGCCCGCTGTTTGCTTATCGATTTGTTGTTATATTGTAAGCTCCTTCAAATATGTTATTTTAATCTTAGCGTTTATCATGGTCTACTGTTTTCTTTTAGTTTTGATTATGATTAAAAAATATATTGTTTAGCTTCATATTGTATACCCTGCACATAGCAGGGTAGGCAGAGAGAACCAATACTCCGTTTCGTGTCGAGTGGCGGAAAAAAAATGTCTTGTAATATTCTTTTATATGGTTTAATGACACAAAAATTTAGGAAATTTTACATCTAGTTTCGTTACTTTTGTAACGATAAAGATAAGTAAAGATGGTAAAGTTGAAATGATTTTAGAAATAAAATGGCAAGTCAGACTAGTGTCAAGTCACCTTAATTTAATATTGCCTATTGAATGGCGAAACTTAACGCCGCACGTTGTCTAACAAAGTGTAGATCATAGCTGCACCCATCACGTATGTATCTACTATATAGTATGTACATAATACAGTCAAAAAATGTAATAAGCTAATTTAACTAGATATATAGTAATATTTGCTCGTACGAGTATGTCGCTCGTATTGTCTGAGTCAATTCAAGGTGTAGACGATTTCTAATAGGATAAGAGGCAACTTCCACGTTGTTTCCACTAATGTGCACAGTTCCCGTCGGCGCTATGACGTCACTACGCCGGAACTGTGAGGCGGGAGTCGAACCCACACCGCGGCGTCTATTTTTATGTTAAAATGTATTTTTTGATTAATAAATGTTTTTTTTATAAATAAAAAAAATGTTACGTTTATTAATTGAATTAGATAAACAATATATGTGAACCAGTTTATTTTTGTAAATTTTTTGGTATCGATTGTGAAATGGATTTGTGTTTTGTTAATAATTTAAGCACGGTGTGTATTTGAAATATTAAAATAATATTTGATTTGGGAACCTGGTATGGAAAGAGGTACGCAGAGGGAACCTAGTAAAACTTAGCTAACACGAAAATCTCTCCGTTCCCTATGCACCGTCTTTTCAAGACTCAGAACTCGACTCCGCGCATCGTCTTGTTACCAGCGAATTGAGAGAAGAAAAGAAAATAATTCATACCTCCGGATTGTGAATCAAACCCACAATCGCCAATGGCTATTTCCCTTTCATTCCTCACTACACCATCTAGTGTTAGGGCAAAACGAGTAAATTTCTCGTATGCTCGAAATAGCTTAGTTCCAACAGCTTCCTCGACATAACGGAAGTTCAAGCATTTGCATCGCGTCGTCACGTCCGCGGGACCGCGGCGCGGGTACACTTGTAAAGCGATCGCAGCTGGAATTATTCATATTGTACTGTTCTAATATTTCTATTCTATTATGTAATTATTTTCAGAAGATGTGAAAAATAAAGTAATTAACAAAAATGTCTGTTATCTAGATAACTATATTGTTTTGTACATGTGCCTCTCCAGAAAATCAGTTGAACCGATTTTGATGAAACTTGGACTGTTTGTTCTCTGACTTCATGAAAGGAAAATAACTGAAAGGTGTGTTTTAACTGTTAGTACAGCCTTCAGTTCATGTAACATGGTTAAAAGAATTATTCAAGATTTTTTTTTAATTCGATTTAGCAGTTCCTGAGATTAGTGCGTTTAATCAAATAAAATCTTTTGCTTTGTAACATCAGTAGGTATAGATTAAATTTTAAAGTTTTTGGGGTCTGACGTCATTATGATATTTTTTTAAACTAACACATTTTTTTAGGATATTCGATACAATGGAGCATCATCACAGTAAAATTGAATGCCCAATTAATATTAAACCATACGAGGATTAAATATGAATGTAAAAGTTAAAATGAAAGTAAACAATAGGTCTGTCTGTTACACACTCGTATATTATACATACATATTGTATGAAAATTGGTTGTCTTGAATCGAATGCTCGGGTGTAAAGTGCTTATTCGTGTTTTGGATACAAATTGAATAAATTTGGTAGATTTTTTTGTATAATTTTGAATTGAAAATTTTAATTTTTGGCCTGTTATCAAATTTATGACGTCTCTTATACAAATAATGGGTGGTTACGGCGTGGTGGGACAGTGCCTGATTATAAACGGTGGTGAGTTCGATGCCCGTTGTATGAGAATGATTATATAATTATTTATTTTTATAGCTTCGTGGCTTATCACGCACATAGTGAGGTAGGCAGAGGGAACCAGGACTTATTGTTAAGACACTTCCGAATTTAGGAAGCATTGCGTGTTGAGTGGCTGAACTCAACCAAGTTACCAAATCGAGGAAACGAAAATAATAAATATTTCATTAACCCGAGTGGCAATCGAACACACAACTCTCACGTTATAATCACGCTCGTGCCCCTGCACCACGACGACCCCAAAATAATAATAATGAATAATATAAAAGAGAGTTGTCCAACGTTTAGTGCGTATAGATATATAACGTTATCGTAAATTGTACGTGTCTCCATTCTCACCTGACCGCCCGAGAGCCTGGCGCCCGCTCCCGCGACGCTTCCCTCTACATGGATGTAGAAATTGCTCAGATTTTTGATTAAATTTAAGATTTATAGAAATTATTTCATTTTTTTAAGTAGTGGAAAGTGGAGGTTAGGTTTCTCTCTACCTATCTATCTACCATAGTAGGGTGCCATGTACTGGATACAAGATAAATAATAATAAAAAATAATTAAGATAAGAAGTATTATATCCTTATTTTCAACATAATTTCGAGATCCTGTTGAGTGGTTGAAATTAGCGTTTCACTTAGTCTTGATCTTGTTACCCGAGCAAGACGGTGAAAATGTGTTTTCCGAGTGAGAATCGAATCCACAACTACCACGTTTGTGTCATCACAGACGCTGTGCAGCTGCGCCACTACGGTCTCTAAATATGATTAATATGACTATGTNATCTTGTTACCCGAGCAAGACGGTGAAAATGTGTTTTCCGAGTGAGAATCGAATCCACAACTACCACGTTTGTGCAGCTGCGCCACTACGGTCTTTTTACCCCTCTTGCGTTATTACGCAAGAGGGGTAAAAAGAAAAAAAAATAACTTTAAGTATAACGCATCTAGCGGTCAAAGAT
Source organism: Heliconius cydno galanthus (assembly GCA_036379175.1). Taxonomy (NCBI): domain Eukaryota; kingdom Metazoa; phylum Arthropoda; class Insecta; order Lepidoptera; family Nymphalidae; genus Heliconius; species Heliconius cydno. The sequence continues at coordinate 286,686 of JAKRZM010000168.1, read as the reverse complement.
CTACGTTCCGCTCACACGGCGCCTCCACGTTTGGGTGCCTAGTGACCATTTGACGGTTTTTTTCATTTTTTTCAAGATTCTTTTTCTCATTTTTTGTCCCGGGTTCGATGCTAAGCGACAATCATTGTATTGTGTTCTCGGAAAGACGTGAATGTGATATACTTGTACGATCGGATGTGGTATTTATGAGATAACTTTTTATCAAAGATTTGCTACGAATTGCTTTTGTAATACCTACCTAATAAAATACTCTGTTTCCCACACGGAACCCAATTTTAAAGACATTACGTGTTGAGTGGTGGAACTCAACGCCGTGTTTTAACTGCCAAAGGGGATGCCTTCGAAAATAATTCAAATATAATAATTATTGGGAGAGAATTGCATTTATAATTGTTATATTTACAGTCAGATGCTGCCCCACTGTGCCAACACAAGGAAAAATAAATGTTCTTCAATATAAAAATAAGTGTGCACAAAAACTTTAAAGTGATTCTCACCTCCACTTCGCTATCGGAATGTAACACTGTCGATTAAAAGTTAAAAAACAAACAAAAACAAAAGGCCGCGTCCTTATCAGATCGGCAGATAATGGATTGACCCATTTCAGCGTGAATCACTCATTATAACGATACAACCTCGTCTTTACTCTTCCCGGGATCGAACCCGCGTTGATTAAGTCTTTTAACTGCAAATATATATATTGGTCCTTGATCAGTTTTTAAAGTTGATGAAATATAAGTTTATTAACTCAATTGTGAGATTTAAAAGGAATTTTGACATCCAATATGCAGTGTTTCTTATACGGGCTTAAGCCGAGAATGGAGTGTTTTGACACTAGTTATTCTCTGCCTACTTCGTGATATGCTGGTTAAAGCGTGAAGCTAAATTTTGATTAATTAGTTTTTTTTACCTAAAATAAGAAACAAATACTTCTTTGAGTAGGCCAGATTCGAACTAACAACACCTCAATGTGACACATACTTCCACCGCTATAGAGTCTTATAACAATTTTTAAAGCATATTTAAGATTTGTAAAGTAAATTTTTGCCCTTTTCCAGTGAAAATAATAAACATTAATTATAACAATTAAACTAATCTAAAACCTCCCTATAATATTTTATTACCGTTTCTATAATAACTAAATAATTTTCTTATCAATGGCCGTTCTACGTTATCAGTACCAACAATCGAGGGCGAAATAAAAGTAAATAATTCCAAATATGTATAAAACATGCATAATTAATAACTTTAGTATTTAATGAGCATTAAGTATGAGTTATCGGATTTTCATTCCGTGTAATATTCCGGCTAATTGCTTCGACACGTAGGGAAGTAGGGGGAAGTCGTTTTGCCTATAATAATTCATTTTTTATACACTTGTTACGTAGTTGCGTGAGCTTAGAAAGAAATAATTTGAATTTTTATATTTTTTGTTTTGGGCTGACTTCGATGATGGTGGTTTTGATACTCTCGCTTAATTTTTTTTATTTCTTTCCTCTTTTTAGATAAAGAACAGCGTTAAATTCCAATATCGAAATTGCAATGTCTTGAATTTGAGCGAAAAGTTTTGACATAAGTTTCTTGTTATCTTCCTTGCTATATGCCTGATACTTTCGATTCGTTTTTAATTTTTTTTATCTATTCATATAAATAAGTAAACATAGTAATAATATTTTATTTAGGGCATATTACAATTTTAATAACTGTAGAAACAAAAATATTTTAAAAAGCATTCTGCTGCGTAAAAGCTCAAATCATTGCGTGTATTTTCAGATATTTCTTATTTATTTATCAAACGAATTTTGCTTATTTTATATAATTAAATTCAATAAAATAATTACAATACTGATTGTGAACATGGCATTTATTGTATTTCTTATACCCGCATTGAGCGAGCTTTTGAAGCTTCTACTTCACGTCACGCTTAGGGCAATCGCGAAACTTTGAGCTTTTACTTCAGAAACTTCAAATATAGATTTGACTTCAAATATATATATTCTCAAAATGGAATGGAGATTTTAACACTTGGTTCCTGTCTTCTCTGATCAGATCTGATCTTCTGTCTAATCTGCTATACAAATATATTGATTGGCAGAACCCCGCGATTTCTCTTGATACGATATTAAGCAAGTAAATGAAAATAATTAATTCCCCGAGTGGAAATTGAACCCATAACCGTCGCGTTTACAGTTATATTCAGCGAAGCTACGGCAGCGTCAAAATACAAACTTAAATCCTATAAAATTGTAATATTAAGCTCTATTAAAGGTAGTTTCGATGGACGTGCTCTATTAACAGTAAACCCTTCTACCCCTACCATGTCGCGGTCCACTGCGCAGATTGAACCTGCACCTGCCGTTGTGTCACGCGCGACCGAGTTGTTGTGCAATGCTGTTTGAACTGATTTGGACTTTTAAGCTCCATTTTTTTTAAATAATTATATATGAGCACTCAATACGTAATGCCTTGAAAATTGGGTGGAAAATGGAGGGTCTTCATACCAGATCCCCTTTACTTCTGTTATATCCAGGATACGGCGTAAAACTAAAAATAACTTATATACTAATATAAATTAATATGGATTGAATAGTTGTTCTAATGAAAGCTTATTAAATGGCTATAGATCACTGCATGTTGTGGTAATCGGCAAAAAGGGGAAATCGGAGTGAAATGACACTTAGTTTTACGGCGATACTAAATATATATCTACTAAAAGTTAAAATTAATAGAAATTTTGATGCCAATCGTGGCACAGGGGCACAAGCGAGAAACTGTAAGCGCAACAGGCAGTGAGTTCGACTCCCACTCGAGAAAATGAAATATTTAATAATTTGATTTCTTTGCTTTTTGCTCCATTATTATTTCTGTTACAATATATATCTGTAATATTTACACCGTAATGATTGTTATGTTGAAATATGAAGTAATATCTAGTCTTTGACGAGAATCAAGTGCGACGTGCGTTCCTAGATATTTGTAGATATTATGTTACAAGACCACACACTGAGCTTGCGCGTGCGCTTCTCTTTGAGCTCTGAAACAACTATTAGAGGCAAGCGTGAGACTGTAGGCGCAACAGGGGGTGTGTGTTGTGAAATAAAGTATTTAATTATTGTATTTCCTCGCTCTGGGAACGAGGCAATACGCGGCGACGTTGCGACACAGCAAGCAATGCCTCGAAAATTAGGCGGAAAGTAAGACAGAGTGTCTTAACACTGCACTACTATTACTGACATAGGTGCCCTCTGTCTAGTGTCTACCCTGTTCTATGCGGAATACTCTGTCATAACTATACTAAATAACATTGCTATAAATCAAAACATTAGAAGAGAGCAGAAAAGTGTCCATCTATAAGTCCTTCCGTGTTTGAGTAGGAAAAAACCCTTTGGATTTACGTTATTTAGGCTTACCTGTATAAAAGTACTTTACCTCATCCCCAATCATCTGTCACTTACTGTTAGCAATGCACATTGTCGCGACAACACGTGCGCATCGAACCTGCGACACCTTTCAATGTAAAAACTTACCTGCAACAAAAAAATACAATATTAGATCAAAAAGCCATGACCCCAGATGGCGGAATCGGCAAAGGTGCATAAATGTATACAGAAAGGGAATTTTTCAATCAATATTGGGTTATTTAAGCGATTTTAGTTCGTATTTGTATATAGATTATTGATTGATTTAGTTAAATTATATTTCAAGGTGTCAAGATCGATTTTTGTGTGCAAAAAAATCATCTAACTGTCACGGCCGGTGCCACCACCTGGTGCTATCGGAGTGATTGCTGGCATACGCTACGCTGTACAACTGTCTGCAGGTCTACACAGAATGGCCTTTGTTAGACGTAAACCGCAGGTTCGTATACTGCTACTAAGACCGCTAGGAAAGTAAATCAGAGTAGAACTCTGAAGAAGTGCCCCAAGTGACGCTGACCGTAGACACAGTGGATTACTTTTTAAACAATGTTGCCTTGCCTCCTCTCATTATGCGAGCCAGTACTTCAAACAAGCTGTATAATATATATAAATATATTATATGAATTTGGTCTAAATCATATTTGTTGTTTATTTTGTNATTTCAAGGTGTCAAGATCGATTTTTGTGTGCAAAAAAATCATCTAACTGTCACGGCCGGTGCCACCACCTGGTGCTATCGGAGTGATTGCTGGCATACGCTACGCTGTACAACTGTCTGCAGGTCTACACAGAATGGCCTTTGTTAGACGTAAATCGCAGGTTCGTATACTGCTACTAAGACCGCTAGGAAAGTAAATCAAAAACAAACTACGGCAAATTAAAGAGAACACAATTAATATAAAAGGAAAAGAAAACTTTAACTATATTATAGTGATTCTACCTTATCTTATCTTTCGTACTTATAAAATTTAAGCGTTCATGAAAAACAAGTTGCTGGCGCCGAGCCAGGGGTGAACAAATTACCTAATATTTTTTTTCCACCGTACAGTACTTCTTGTAAATTTCTTTTTATTATTTTTCATTCAATTTAGGGTAAGATGCAACGGTTGTCGGTTCGATTCCTACTTGGGGGAATTAAATATTTAATATTTTCATTTCCTAGCAAAGAAGGCTCGGCGTTGAGTTCAGAGGAACGTGGCGATGGAAGAAAAAAATTAACGAATTGTTTCGCTTATGGCAGGGTACGCGGGAAGAACCTAATTATAAGATACTGCGTTCTCTACTTTTTGCCCTAATTACGTGTAAATTCAATGTCCATGTATGTTCTACCAGAGAGAGGTCAAATGGAAATAATTTGAATGTAAACCCTCGTGTCAAATAGAATCCTTAACTCCGTTTACAGTCAAACACTGTTCCACTGCGCCATGACGACGTCAGTATATTCATTTATTATATTTATAGAGGGTTGAGTGGAGAGAGCGCACGAGATGGCGTGAGTTTTACTTACTTAACCCGGTTTAGGCGACGTGTTGTGTTACTGTCGAGTATTGGTCACTTGTGTTAAATGCTTTGATTTTAATAGCTTCTCGCTGTATCCAGCAAATAGCAAAATAAGCAGACGGAATCAAGTGTTAAGAAACTCCGTTAACTTCCTATTGCGGAACTTAATAGAAGAAATTAAAGAAAATCTATAGGTTTAAGAATTATTAGATTCGCATCTTCATATTTAAATAATAGAAGAAATAAAAATACTATAAATGTCACCCCTTTGTCAGACCCCTAACAAAAGGGTGACATTTATGGAAGTATAACTGTCAGATACTTCCAAACTTAATTTCAAATTACTAATATAAATATTATTCTAAGATAGAATAAATTTAGTGGCCACTTAAAGAAATTCCCACTACAGAGGTCAAGCACGGCTCTAAATGAGTATCGTAAACATGGTCGACCTATAAACTTGCCACGTTACACCCTCTACCCTCTTTCAACCTTTATACGTATAAACTAGTGTACTTCTCGTGACATCGTCCGTTTGCTCTTTACTTATAAAATATGTTGGTATAATTCATAGAAACCTGAATATATAAAAGAAAATCACATTAAAATCTGTATCTGGAAAGATCTAAGAATGTCGGCTCCATGTGCCATATTAGGCACAACCTACGATACATGTTATCATCAGATAATTTTAGCAACATGTTTGGGATCTGCAGTACAGTTAAAATGACCTGGAATTGTCTGATGACGATAGTGATGATGAACCAAACCGAATTCATGAAAATAATAAATTCTTGTACTGAAAAATTACTAAACGATAATTTAGATGAAACCTTCAATGTCTCTCTTTCCAGTACCAGTCATAGTAGTGTATTACACATTCATATACCAGTAACACACTGTTTGCACTGCAAAGTGCAGTATTTCTGTTCATCAGGCATTCTGTCACAACCGATTCTTCATCAGTTCAGTAAGTCCCTTTGATTTAAATGATTGTCATCTGTATGGATGCCTCACGTTGTTAAGACAGAACTTCTATGTTTAATACATCTTTTGCTCTCTTCAACTCTCTCTATCGAACATGATGTCGTAGAACGTGCCTGTACCTGAGCATGACGGTCCCATATGTCACCACCTGCTCCTCACGTGATATAGTTACATTACAAAGCCACGCGAAGAAGCCAAGCTAATGTAGACATATGACAATTTCAAGCTCCACTGACTCAAAAAGAAGGCCGGCTGGTCAGCACCAAGGACGGCAGTTCAATTACTGTTGAAAGCTAACAGTAAAAATTGTGACATTCGTATAATAATTACCACTTCGGTTTGAAAAATCCTATTACCTACTTGAGTGCGAGATATATTCTAATAAAATATTATTAATTATAGTCTTATGCGAGTCAAAGTATGATGAAATGTTTTTAACGACATATTCAAAGTTGCAGAAGCACATTCTAGGGTGTAATATCTAACTAATGTATAATATTAATAAAATATAAAATTATTTGGCGTAAAACGGAACGGCGTCTCAAAACTGATAAAAGAGAAAAAGAAGAAACTTGTAAACAATCCAAAGATTTATCTTATCATGGCATGCCCATCGCGATGCAGGCAAAGGAGCTAAGAGAGCCTGGGTCTTGGACGCATAGATAAATATAATGGAGCCATTAAATAAATCTGAAGAAAATTATTAATAAAATAAAAAGTACTACTATATATTTTTATCGTCAACATCTTTTCATTTCTATTTAATATATAGAATATTATTCAGTATATCAAAAATATAATAGAAGCGAATTATTTTACGAACTATAATAAATTTGGTCGAGAACTCGACACGCGACGCGGACACGAAGTAAAGCTGAATTTTCCGATCACAATCGAAAGGAAACTATTAAAATGATTTACAATATTTATTTACTGGTTCATTTGTTACGGATTTCTTGCCAACTGGGAAATTCTTACCATGTACATTAAATATAATTTTATTTTTCAATAAAATATGTTTAATTATATTTTATTATACGCCTTTTTGACCTTGCCGTGGTTAGAATTGTTAACGTCGTGCTAATATTTAAAATATAGACCAAGTTTTATCGGTTTTGATTAATTTAGTATATAGAAGTTGTATTAATTAGCAGAAAATAGAGTAATGAGTTACTAGAAACTAGTCAATAAAATGTGTTAAGATGCCCAATTATGAAATGTTAGGTAGATGGACTTAGCGTTGAGACATTGAGTGGTAGAACTCAACCCACTTTGTCTTGGACTTGTTACCAGAGCAGGACAATGGAAATGTTTCATTTCCCCAAGTGGGAATTGAACTCTCAATTTTCGTGTTTCTTCGTTTTCACGTAAGAAACATAACACTACACAATAGTAAAAAAATAACAATATAGTTTTTACTATGGTTGATCAAAGATTAACTTTCAAGAGTAATCATCGATGTAAACCACTATGTAATGGGGTGACAATTATTTACATCTGATTGCTCAATACGCAATGTCTGGAAAATTGCAAAAACAATATTTTCTCACTAGGTTAACATTGTTACTTAGCTATATGCAACATACAGCCTGAAACTATAAAATATATACATATATATATACTTATACTTAACATGGCTATTGATCCCATCCACAAAAGACATACTCGTGTTTGTAAACTACTTCACCTCGACTGAGGCTATATTACGGCCGTGTGCCTACAGTATAATTGGCACAAGACCACTCGAGTTAAATCACAAACCGGAAAAACATAATCTAATTCTGTTTATGTTTGTGCCATACGGAAGTTGAAAGCTGCTGGGTTTTTGCGATACCGCCACGTGTCAGGAATAAGAGCGGCCCAGAGGCGACTCCTGCGGCACACCTGCTTGGTAAGCACAACATATTTTGTATATATACAAACTAATATGAGCTTTATCCATTTTTAATAGAGACTGGCAGGAACGTATGACGATATTGTAAGTTGCAAGCGCATATTCGGCAGGAAGAGGGTGTCTATTGAATTATATTTAGTCGAAGGCTCCCTTTTTGTTGATTGAATAGACGATACGCGACAAGGTGTTCTCGATGCTCGTGAGGTACTTTCATGTACTTATGCTTGGAGAAGCTGTGGTGTCGTGCTTTTTCAAAATACTATTTGAGCTTTCAATATTCTTATAAGATTTTTGTTATGATTATAAATAAAATAGATTCACAGATAATTTTAAAAAGAAAGAACTTCAAGCTTTGCATAGATTTGCTATCTATTGTAACTATTGTATAAGAACATAGGACATTTAACCAATGGTTGCAATTGCACGTGATAATTGTTGCTGTTATAAATAAATAGGTAGCAATTTAAATGTAATCTATATATACAAGACATAGTTTAGCTTCACCACGAAGATGTTTACACTGAAAACGAAAGACGTAGTGATAGTGTTCTATATTATCTCTACCAATCCCAAGAATTTCAGGAGATGTGTTACTAAAAACCCTTCTTTACTACTAGAATTTCAAAACTTCTAGTAAACTATAAACAACAAGCTATTCAATATAAATTCGAACTTGTGCGTACATAATATTATTCATACGAGCAGCACGCGCTGCGTGAATGCGTGTTATTATCCCCATTATCTAAATTTAATCTCTCTTAAGTAAAATACCATCAGATTTCCCCCAACGGCTTTCTAAATGAGCAATTTCAAGTCTTACACCAATTACGTTAGGGATTAAATGCTTTTTATCGATAGCAACACATCTTTTCGTTTAAACAACCCCTCAAAACTTGAGCCAAATACGCCGTTTATATGACGAGGTGTGTAACTAACTTCTATTGGTTTAAGCTTAAAGCTCAAATTTGAAGTACAATCGCTTAGTAATGAGAATTTTGAAAACTTGTGCCGTGTTGCTACGGGGTGCGGCACAAAAAAGGCAGTTTTTCTTCAACTCGCGCGCACCAGATGGCGCAGCGGGGCATTGACTCCTTAAATATATATTTTTTTTAGCAATCGTGACCCCTAAGTGCGGTTAGGAAATTACAAAGCGGTCGCGTTTAATTTTGCGTAAGTTTTGCGTTATTGAAGACTGCATGTTATAAACGGCGAAAATCGTTTACGTGCCCTTCATTATTATCTACTTTGCGCAAATTGCGGTCTGGCCTTTTGAATGCGAAGCTTATTTGAGCTTTTAAGGCTTGAAGTTATCCATTCATAACATAGTAACGATTTTTTTATCTTCATGTATTTCTCACTTAATTGTAGGGTACGCAGAGAGAGCGTTGAGTTAAGAGACTCTAGTAGGTACATTGGGTTGTACAGCACAGGTCTAAGTAACATTTCAATAAAATGAAGAAACTAATAAAACTATATATAAACAAAACAAGCGAAATATTTTTCCAAAATAAGTTCATTAAGAGATAACAAGATAAACAATTGTTTGTAAGAAAAGATGTTTGCAATTTATGTATCGCGTAGAATGCGATGCGCAAGCGCAGGTGTCATTGGTACTCGTCGCCAAATCGACTCGACGACCTGTTCTTTGACCATCTACTTGGTTCGATAGTTTGTGATTATATTTGCTATGTAGATCGATCAGATCGAACAATAAGGTATAAACTTTTCAAAAAATGGTTTACTTGATGTTTTTTTTAGTTTTTCTCAAATTGGGTTACGTTTAATAGAGTGATTCATCACTTATATTAAATAATTAGCAAAACAACAGCTATACGCTTTTTTCGCATAGAAGGGGAAACTGAGAAAATCTTGTATCAGAACACTCACTTCTTTACCTGGACTTAAGTTGTTATGGGTTTCTTCGTATCAAATACGGATTTACTACCATCATGTAAAGTTTTATGAAAACTTCAACGATGGCGTGTTTATAGATGTATAAATATAGTGCATTCTAAAATAAGAACTTTGTTTTGAAGAATGTAATTTAAAATTTCTCAAACCCGCAAAGTTTCGTGGCTACCGACAATCAATGTATTAAAAACAGAAAAAGAAATTAAGTATAGTGTTGTTAGCCATTACAAGGAACGCTTGTTGTGTTTTCGTGGTGTATAGTACTTTAATGTAGAGTGACCACTCTACGACAGAGAGATATGATATATACATACATAAATATATTCTTTAATTTCTTTAAGATTCCAAATACTTAATTAGACTTATTTCATTCAATGTAATTAATAATAAATAAAAAAAAATCGTAGAAGTAATTCCTAAGTCTAGTAGAGGAAACCTAGTGTTAAGACATTGTGCGCCCAATGTGGTTATATAGTTTTGCCTATTAAAAGAGGAAATTATAATAAAAACAGTATAATAAGAAAATAGTACTTCCAGGTGGGCATCGAACCCACCATCGTTGCGTATACAGTCGTGTCACTGCGCCTTGACCTAATTTGTCACAATAAACAAGCAGAGAGTTAATATGCAGGTAACTTTTATATATTTTATATATATTTATTTTATAAACATGAAATTACATGATCGTGCTAATCTCAGGAAGTAGTGGTTCGAAAATTGAAATAATAATTTTCTGAATTGAAAAAGTATTTTGTATTGGATAATCAATTTAATGGGAAATGAAAGTGTTTTAATGGGAACGGAGTGTCTTAACACTAGGTTGCCTCGTAAACGCTAGTGTATTTGTATTGCAGCATTTTATTCTGCAATATATTCTATTCAGATAACATAAATATTATATTTAATATTAGAATATTTTAAATATTTAAAAAAAGGAACACTTTTGTAACAAGAGCACGCGATGTTTTGAAAGATTGCAAAATTATAAGCACGAGAGTCGATCAAGGTTTACGATTTGGATTGTTAGTGTCGATGTTTATTTGTGTTCCGGAAAATAAATTAACATACTAATTTTATAAACTTTAGAATTTTATACAAACTTAAATTCTGAATGATAAACTATAAAAACACTAAATTTACATATAATTATATTCATATGAGTATAAATACAATTAATCGTATATACAATATTAATCCTGGTAAGGCACAGTGGTCCTGCCATCTGGCAGACAGTGGCAGCTGCGGCAGCTGCGCACGCGCACGAATTTGCATCTTGAGGAATTGCGGTTTCCCTTTATCTATGCTCTAAGGTATCCTACGGGGTTGGGGGTAGTGATACGCTTGTTAGAAAATAAACTGTGTATTTAACGTTTTTATGAGAGATTTGTTTTGAAATTATGTTGGACATAATGTAAAATATTGAATTAATAGTATTTTCTAGCCAAATAAGCGTTCTTTATAATAAACCTTCGCGTAGAGATGCTTTGCACAAATTAAACTTTTTATAAGATTTCAATGTTTTTTCAACAGTAAATAAAAAATCTTATTGTTATTTTAATTATAAGTCTCTTAAGTTATACTGATATAGTGACACGAAAATATCAAGATAGAGCCCATCTGTTGCCATCTGAATGTTGGCAAAAAACACAAGATTTTTTCATAATCAGAGTTGACCGAGTATTCAAGGTAATGAGGCGAAGACAAACAAACAAAAACATTCGCCATACGCGGCCACGTGACGCGTGCGTATGCATCTGCCTGGAAACCTGACACGCCGCTCAGTTCTTACCATATGAAATTCCTTACAAAAAATCATAATGGCACCAAACAAAAATCAATCTTACCCCCTAATATCGAAAAACTAATTTTAACGACCCTTAAATTCGTGCCGACACAGTTATTTGCGATTTTGTCTCGACCCGAATTGAATCTTATACCCTGGAGCTTAAGATTTATAAGGAGTTGGATCCACAGTGTTATAAGGCAAGTCATCTGGAAAAGTGACATGTGTATATTTCGGCAACCTCCAGATGGTCTAGTTGATTTCGAGATATATGTATGTAAGATTTTTTCTTCTCTTAATAGCGGTTTTTTTGAGATACTGTTACTTCAAACATTAAATATGTTTGTTGCTTTGTATACTTGGTAATACAGGGTGGACCAATGCTCGGCTTATATTGATGAAATATTCGAAATATTTAAACGTAAGATGACAATAGGTTCTCCCTTCAATAAATGAAATAAGATTTACATTATTTAGAGAAAAAAAGTTGATAAGTGTCTTTAAGATTTATGAAGTATTGACTAAAAACGAATAGATCTCTTCGTCTTGACGCAGTCGGACAGTGTTCGATTGTAAAGGTGACAGTGTTGGAAGGTTCGGCCTCGATTCTCCCTAGGAGAAATGACTTTTAAGCATTTCCTCTGGGAAGAATACATTACCGGGATCAGTTCCGCCATTCTATAAGTAATGTTTTGAAAATCAGCCAAAAAATAAGGAACGAAATGTCTTAACAGTACGTTAGGTAGATACCTACCCTGCTAATGTATAGAGAGAAATATAGCGTTCAATTAGAAAATTAGATAAAAATCTTGAAACATCAACAAAAATTGTAAATATTCGAAGATACCATGTATCGATGGCCGTCATCGACACGGATTCAAATTGGCCGATAATCCGCGTAGGACGAACGTAACTGTAACCGCTATCAACGGTGATTTGTATTCCGTAACCGTCGCGACCACTGTGTCACTGCGGCTTCCGCTTTCAAAGTTTTGGGGGCCTGAGGGAAGTTGGTGGGTAATATCCTAAATATACATATTTAGAGTAAAATATTGATATTTTGAATAAAAAAAATATCTTATGTAAATAATAGTTTAAAAGATATTATAATATGAGTAGTATAGTAACTGGATATTTATAATATTTGAGGCTGTCGTCGTGGCTCAGAGGCAAGTGCGACGTAAACGTGACGGATGTGAGTTCTATATTAATTATTTCCTTGCTCAGGTAAGGAGACAAAAGAGCGGCGTTGAGTTTCGCCATGCAACAAATAGTAGAGTTTCTCCTGTCCCAAGTGGATTGGTATTTACCATTTATAACGAGAAGTCTCATTATATGGTAAATAGATAATAAATATAATGTAGGAATAACTTTTACAATTTTTCTTACATCTATATATATTATTTTCCAAATGCTTAATTAAATACTTCACTAATTTCTTCACAAAATAAAAAATATATTTCCAACTCGCTGTAGTACATTTTAATATGAAAAGCATCAATGATATTAACTAAATATATGTATATATTACATATGTAAATTCAAGGCGCTGTAAGAGGAGAGGGAAGGGGGACAGGGGTAACGTCGAGACGTCGTCTGCGCATCCCGTCGCTTGGCCCGCTTTGATGTGCGCACGCGCATCGTAGGCTTAGAAGTGGTATAAATAATATATTTATCCTAATTAAGAGTACATTTGAAATATTTTATATTATTTTTCATTATTTTGCAGATAAAATAACTTAATTTAAAACAGTAAAAAGATTTGCAAAAATAAATAATATAGTTATCAACATTCAGTGTACCCGTTATTTTATATATCTATGTATGTAAATATCTAGGAACATTGCACACTCGATGACGTAATCCCCATCGATGGATATGAAGTCAATGTCAAGAAAATCATATATTTACTAATACCTATAAATACCAATCATAACTTCTAAAAAGTCGAAATTTGAAAAAAAATTATGAAAAAAACATATAAATTATAAGTACAATTATTTACAGCATATAAAAATATGTAAACTCATTTTATGTAGTAAATAATGTAAGTTTATTTTAAAAATGTCAGTTCCATCAGTTTCGTAAGTCTGCCAGCCAGTCTGTTGGGGGGCTGGGGCTATTTGCAAGCGCCGCTCGACGCGTGCCTCGCCAAATGGATATCGTATGGGTGAAATAACATATTGGACTTTGTTACCTATTAAAGCTGGTGTTAGATATTGGTTACCTTTACATTTTGAAAATAAAGTTTCTTGAGAGCTTTTTTGTTATTATGAGTTACATATAACATATTATGTATTACTACTAAATTTAAATATATTACTACTATATTTAATAGCGACTGACTAAATGCGGTGGGTATGTTGTGACATGTTTTAAATTATTTTCATTTCCCTGCTCTGATGGACAGACGCGGTGTTGAGGTAAATACACGCGTAATGTCTCAAAAATTGGGCGAAAAATGGGAAACGGAGTGTCTTAACACTAGATCCCTCTACCTATTTGGTCGTTATGTTATCTATAACTTAAATTATTATACATTACTCTATCAATACAAAACGAAAAGCTCAGTCATTCCAATCAACTTAAACAAATAATATGTAAAACCCTCATCACGCTCGACGACTATTAAGTTGTTGGAGCACATTAAATAGTCATTTTCATACAATCTTAGATTTTCGAGATACGAAGTCGACAGTTTTCTTGTCAAGTAAAAGCTCGAGTAAACCAAAATGCTGTTTTGAACTTTTAGCACTTATATGAAGAACTAGAATGCCAAAGCTCTTTCAAAGTACAAAGTGTGCGTTGAATTAAACAAGAATTAATTTATATTTAATCGTGTGAATAGATCACTATCGAGCTTCAAATTAATATAAAATATAAGTTAAACAAATTGCAAAAGTAAATTAATATTTTTTGCGCACTTTCGGCTTTTCGTTCGTTTGTAATTATTGTGTATGGATAATGATGGCAAGTCCAAGGTAGGACTATTATTAATTGATAATAATTTTAACTACGTTTGTTTTTATTATTATAGCACAAAATAAGTGTCTGACTGTGATAGCACTAGTAAGTTCGATGTTCTCGAGGAAAGTTTTGTATTTGAATATATTTTTATGAGACCGTCGCGGCGCAGTGTTTTACGGCACGGCAGTTCTGTATATTGTTATTTCCTCGCTTTGGTAACAAGACAAAGCACGGTGTTGGGGTCCGCCACTTCACACGAAATGTCTTGAAAATTAGACGGAAACTGAACAACACAGTGAAACTCGCATTAAATCTGTACTTAAAAGAGTATACACTGGATAAAGAGCTAGCATTTGGAAAAGTTTATTTTCAAAAATAAAAGGGAGTGAAGCAAAAGAAAACATAAAAACAATTATATTATTAGATTTTATCCTTCACTTTGTTTTAAGATCTTTCATCAATTACAGTACGTTCTGATGAATGTTCTGCAAAATGATCTTATTTTGTTTTGGCGTCAATGTTTTGAAATGCGCGGAAGGATTTATACGACAATATTGTGAGACGATGCCAGTATAAATAGGTGTTTGTATGTACGGTAGTACAAAAGCCCAAAAAAGAATTACGGGTCTTTGGAAGTTATAATTACGATATATAGAATCTTACCTTTAAACCGACGTGAAGTGAATTGATTATAAACGTATATTATTTTATTGCTATCGTCTGATTGTAAGCGCGATTGTTGTGGGTTCGACCCCTGCTCAGGGAGAGAATTATTTTCATTTTCTCGTTCTGCTAAAGATAACGCGACGCTGACTTCCTTCTCAACACGCAAAATTTCGTAAATTCGCCAGTACGTGGAGGGCTAAGTATGTGGAGAACCTATCTCTACACAACTATGCCAACTCTGCTATATGCGGGATACAGCGTGAAGCAAAAAAAAGGAAACCCTTAAAAAATAAGTGAAAAGAACATCGTCCCGTCGCGTCGGTGGAACCACCGGTCTTTATTTAGAAGTCTCGTGTATTAATAGCTTACAGATTATAATTAGACTACGGGAATGTCACAAGGCGGAAGTATAAATAATATTATTATAACTAAAATTATGCGCAACTAGAGTACCCAGTGTTGTAAGTTAATAACTCTGTTCTAGCTCAGATGAGGTGTTTGATTTATTATGATGGTTATAGGTTCAAAATCTATTCTGAGGATATTGACGTAAATGTTAACATCTTCAGGTTGAAGAAATTGTTGGGCTAAACACTTGAATCTCTTAAACCTCTCCTTTTTTTTTTCCATTTATACAGGAGGAGTTAATATAGGCAGAGGTTCTTCAGATCAAGAAAAATAATTAATTCCCTCGAACGGGGATCGAACACAATCGTCGCGTTTTACAGTCAGACTCAGTTCCACTGTGCCACAATCGGTTAGGTTCTCTTGGACCTCACAGCATGCCTTATTTATAAAGTGTGTGAAAAGTGGAAAAGAATTATTTAGTCCGACCTTGCCAGTGCCGACCTTCAAAATGTGGGAAATGCCTAGAAAAAAAAATCTGGCTAGACGATCTTAATGCTCTTATTCTCATATACAAAAGTTTAGCGGTCATTGTGGATGTTTGGGATATGGCCAAAACTTCATATTTCCTTAATTAATAATGTTGGGTTCATGTGTCTACGATGAAATTGAAATTTTTTTTAGCTTCACACTGTTTTCCCCATATAGGAAATCGGTAGAGGGAATAACATTCTGTTCCCTATTTTCTACCCAATTTTCAAGACCTTATGTGTTGGGTGGCGGTATTCAACGCCGCGTTTTGTTAAAGCTAAGATAGGAAATGAAAATAAAAAAATAACATCGATACATGGAAATAACCAAACCAATATCGATATCGACATATCTTCACAAGCTTCAGCAAAAGCTGTTGAAATCTTTTCAAGGCTCAGACGGAAGAAATGATCTAAAATGGAGTTCCTTGCCAAATTCAGTATTTCTTCTCAATGGTAACTATTCATGAACGGGGTCAGTGTCCTATCTATGGTGCCCATACGCACCCTTGAAGGACACAAAGTAGGAAATGGAAATGGCATCTACTCGATTCGGCATGTTGCGATGAAAATATATAGTTTCATTTTGATTTATAAGAATAGTTAATTATTAGGAGGAGTGTTCCGGACATTGTGTGTTGACAAAATTCAACGGCGTATATTGTCTTACTTACAGTGGCCTAGTAATATAAAAAATCAGCTTCACGCTGTATCCCGCACACAGCAGGGTAGGCAAAGGGAACTTAGTGTTGAGACATTCCGTTCTCCACTTTCCGCCGAATACTGAAGGCATTGCATGTTGCGTGGCGGAACTCAACGCCGCGCTTTGCCTCGATACTATAATACTAATATTGTATTACTTAAATAATATAGCGACCATAGCATTTCTATATCAAAATTGATATCACACAGCACACACGCAGCCTTTTTTAAAGGAATCTTTGCTACATTATTTATAGCAATGTTTTTTCTCAGACGAGTCCTGACAATAACATGTTATAGGAAAATCTAATCTAACAGGAAAACTGAGCGACTGACAGACAGCGCACAGTCGACATTATTAAACGTAGAAAACATTTAGGTTTCTTGGAGAGTTTGGGGAAGCAATATGAAGGGAGTTCCAAAAAAGGAGGATTGCTCGAGATTCCTATGGAAGCTGCGAATATTTATTTTTTTAAAGTACACTTAATTAAACTTTAAGTAAACTCAACAAATAATATAAGAATCTTAAGAAATATACTAGTATGTAGACAAAGCTAAGTTTGTAGCTAGTCATTTGACTAATATTTATCGATATCTAACCGAATGAGAGATACTGGGAAGTGCTCAGTGGAACGCATATGGTTATGGAGTAAGTAATCAAAGGATAAGCCTTTGTTATGGTAATTGTGAACATTAAACTTGAGCTTTCGCCAACTACTTGCTATTAATGAGCTTTTACTGGCTTAACTTGGAAGTTTTTTTATTCATATATTAGCAATGTATAGTAACTTAGTCTGTTTGTAAGTGCGGATTATTCTCTATAGCCACTTCTATAATTTTAAATATTTTTATTCTCTCAGTTTGAAAAGATTAGATTGTCTTGGGTTCCATTTAATAAGCACTGTTTCTAAAAAGTTTGCCAAAAATGATGCACGGATTTAAGACTACATTCTGTCATCAATTCTAAAGATAAAGGCGTGACGTTTGATCACCGCCGCCCACGACCCCGTGCAACACCAGAAGAGCTGTAGGTGCGTTGCCGGCCTTCAAGGTAGAGATAGATGCGCTTTTTGAAGGTACCCAAGTCGTACCTGGAAACACTGCTGTGGGTAGGCCATTCCACAGCTACGTGGCGCGTAAGTTCCTAAGGAACCGCACTGTAGTGGAGTGCCACGTACTCAGATGGTGCGGATGGTAGTTGAATTTGTGACGCTGGCTACCCCGCTAGCGATAACGCGTGAAGTTAAGGGAAAACTGAGCTTTTCAAGCAAGCGGTGTCAGGTGCCGCAGCTAGTCTTCGATAACAATGTCACTAAGCCATCTCCCAGACGAGTTGAATGCCCGCGTTGGCGGCGCGTAAGGATCGCGAAATTTTGACAAGTAACGACTATATGTCTAAAATATTATATTGTATACTAGTGCTATGTTTATGGCTCTGCTTGCGTGGACTAAACGGTTCTTGCTACTTGACACTACTGGCATTTCTATGTAATTTAACGATTCAAAAGTGCTTGTAATATAATGGCCTAATTGAATAAAAAATTGTCTATTAGTGGAAACGTTTTCATTTCTCTTCTTCTGCCCCGATAAATTGTCCCAGAGCGAGGAAATAAAAATGATTCATTGTCCCGAGTGGGAATCGAACTTACAACCGTCACATTTACAGTGAGACGCTGTGCCGCTGCGCTAAGGTCTCTATTGTTAAGCATGATTTATTATCATACAAATAAATATAAATGTAAAATCTTATATTTTTATTTCTATGTTAATTTAGTTCGATCGGTCTTTGGTTTTGAAAACAGTTGTGAATTTGGTTTTAAGTGTTATTTAATGTGTTAATGAGAGTGTTTATATTTGAATGTAGCGGATTTGAATCTAGGACTCCAAAAGAATATAATTGTGTACGTAAGGGGACTTTGTAGACTATTTTACGTAGATGTTGAAGCGGTGTAGTGCAGAAATTTGTGGATTGTGGGTTTAATCCCGAATAGTTGCCAAATGTATATAATAAATTTATAGAATTTATAAAAGTAAGCTCCTAATTTATGATTTTATAAGGATCGCGTCCTATGGACATCGGTCCATTTTCCTATTTAAATAGACATTAGCAGTATTAAGACTAGTAAAAAGAGAGTCACAATCTCTCTCCACCCTCCATCCCTCCGACGCCGGGTGCTAACACTAGTATAATAAATAGACGCGATCCGCAACGAGTGATGAACAAATTTCATTTCGACAGATGTCCTGCGCTTGCGCTGCCTCAGGGCTGCCACTTTATTATGAATTGTGAATTTAAATGATTTTTTTTTATAGTTCACTTATTAAAGTTCAACTTTGTAATATGTGATAAAATCTAAGGAACTGAATTTGACCTAGTTATAATAATTGTATCGTCATGAAACTAGGCAGTAGGCAGTGTCTTAGCTCTACTCGATACAACAAATACCAGAACAATAGAAATTATTTTACGACATTGTGTGCAGTAAGTAAACAATATGAAATAATTAACAATCTAAATAAATTCCTTAATCAATATTAATATGATTATAAAGATGATGAGACGATATTTCCATGCTAGTAAACCAGTAACCTTTATAGAGCGACAACCCTAAGCTCCCGAAAGCATCTATTTAACCTCAGTACGAAGTTTTTGTGTCAAGTTTTTATTTAACTTACCGTCTACTAATATTATGCTTATGTTACCATTTTTTCTTTCCCGGCACCAGCGTGTTTGATGATTAAAAAAAATTCGGTTTTGACATAAGCTATAAAAAAAATGTTTTTTCCCCCGCCGTCGCATATGGCGGCGCGTGCTACGAGCACATTGCGTCAACTTTTTCTGCATCCTTATTTAATCTATACATAAGCTTATTTTTTTAATATCTTTTTCTCTTTTTTTTTTATTTTTCTATACTATAGAAGATACCGTCATTGTTTATGGGCTATGAAATAGTAATCATGGTATAAAACGTTTTATTGTTAGTTTTGTCTACGGCGCGGGCGGCGTATGTAGACGGCGTTTTTATTGACGTCGTTAAACTTTTTTTTTGGGTTGAAACTCTAAATTTTGAAGTTTTCGGTTTATTATATTGTTATTAAATTATAAGCTTATTATAAACTAGCGTTTTCTTGCGGCTTGGTGCCTATGCCCAAAAATTGAACGAGTACTTCATGAGTGTTTAACCAAACAAACTGTTCAGAATTATTTATATAACATAGGATAAATGCAAAAACTTATTAAGTATTGTATATTTAATTTTTTTTATATGGAAAATAACATATTTTAATTCAAAATATTCACGGATCAGATCAGATTCTGTATCAACACCGAGATCAAAAAAAAAATAAACAGCTTCGGGCTTTGGGAATTCGAGGTCGGAACTCAACGCCGCGCTTTATTTGTGCGACAGAACAGTACAAGGAGCTCTCTCTCTCTCTCTCACTCTAAGTAACTCATATTATTTTCTTAATTTATGTCCATAAATTATACAATGAGCTGGTTTGATGTGCGGTTTCTAAACTATTATATTATTTTAAAGCCATAAAAACGTGTTAAAATATCAATAGTGTTGAGAACGTATTTAAAATGACTTAACGTTAATTAATTACTTTGGAAGGGTTGGTTTTTTATAAACATTTACTTAAGGGAGGCTTCAGATTGTGTTAGAAATTGAATTATTTTATTACTGTTATAATCTAAGGCATTTCTATAAATAATCTCCAATAAAGTTAAGGCAATCGTATTGTGAGTTCGATTTCCACCAAGGGAAAAACTATCCTCAATTTCCCGCTTTAGTAAGATAAAGTGTTCCAATACCTGGGATGAGGACGGAAAGAAGGGAAACGGTGTGTCTGAAAACTATGTTCACTCTGTTTAAATGCGGAGAAGGTGTGGATCTTGAAACATAACTTTTATCTAGGTTGAACTTTTAATCTAGTTCTTAGTTGAGATATACACTTTGTATCGATTATAAATTTAAAAAATCACCTTCATTTTTTAATTAATGTACTTGAATGGTATTAGCTGTGCACCAGGATTTGAATGTTCTTATTATAAACAAATTAAACCTTGAAACGATTTAAGTCGAGTGATTTTAAATAACACAAATTATCTATAATTCAATACAGGATGTAAAAAGCTGTAATCTAAGAAATAAAAATTGGTTTTGACGATTAATTGTTTAAAGAAACTATCAAGAACGGAGTGTTTTAACACTCGATTCCCTCTGCCTACCCTGCTGTGTGCGGGATACAGCGTGAAGCTGAAAAATAGAAAAAATGTACCTATATTAATGTGTGTGGTATATACCTATCTCATCACACAGCAGGTGTCTTAATTTGAATATCGAAAAAATGACGCGGTAATACATTTTTTGTCAAAAAGCTTATTCGAGCTCTTACAATAAGTAAAGTTTTTGTTAAAGCTTCGGAAAAAGTTATCGGCCATCGGTTGGTTGCTAACCGACTTTCAAAAACTTTAATTCTAGTTTATTTATATATATTCCTTATGAGACACAAGGAATAATAATTATTGATGCCGATGGTTGTCAGTTCGATTTGTACTCGAGTAAATATTTAAATAATTTTGATTTCTTTATTGCATTTCCAAAATTGGGCGGAAAATGGTTGCTATATGCGGAACATGCTCAAAGCATCTGATGATGATGATTGGTGTATTATTGAAGCAAAAGTCAACGCCGCGATTTATCTTGTTACAATTTCCCCCAAGCAGGAATCGAACCCACGACCGTTGCGTTGACAATTAGAGACGCTGTGCCATTGAGACTTCTTAGTTTATAGTAAGCACAAGTAATATAGTATTTATAATTGTATTTGGATTCATTTCCAGAGTTATTTATAACACAATGATTTACACATTTGTGTGTGAATGAATGGTTCTTTGGTGTTTATGCGTTCTTAGAACTAAATATAGCGGCCATTCATGAAATGGTCGACTTTCATTGATGAATGCGTCGGTTTTGTGCTGTCTGATAGAGCCTTTAGTGTGTGAAACTGTGGAATGTCAGTGTTTTGATTGGTGTTAGTGTTGTGTTAGTGTGGTTGAGTGTGAAATGTAGATATTTTTAGCATGTTTATTGAAGAATTTAGTTTTCCGATTAAAAGGAAGTGCGATTAAAAGAGTTTCTTATAATAATAACTGTGAATAGTATCTAAATTAACTTTAAGAATTACTGTTTAGTAATTGTTGCTTTTCATTTATTTTAATAATACAATTGGAGGACAAAAGAGATTACTGTGCGTAATAAAATAAGCGACACGTAGGCGACGTGACGCGTGACGCGTGATGCGGCACTGCACTGCCTGGTGCCTACAACTCCTACAATACACTTTACGACACACATTTATTTCTCTGAACTCGCTACCTGTTCCGTTCTCACGGCGGAACGCATTAAAAAAAATCAAAGAACAAAAATTATTTTCACACCTTAGTTGGAGCTCCGAGGTTTTCGAGATTTTATTGTGTATGTATGTATCATGTTTATGTTGTATAATCACACAACTTTCTTTAGTTTGCTCTCGTTAATGTTGCCTAGCGACACCTGTTGGTGAAATGAGAAATTAACGAGCTAACGCCATCTATTGACAAAAGATAAAAATCCTTGAAGAAGTGACATCTAGCGATCCCTCGATGAATAGCAGTTGACAAGTATAGTGGCGCCTATTGTTGGAGTAAGATACTTTTTAGGTTGTAACAGCGCCATCTATTGGCAAGAGCTTAATTTAAATTGTTTTTACTTGTAAGCATACTCATGAAGGTGGTCAGTACAATTTTTCGATAATAGATGTCAATCAATCAATGTTTTATAAAATAAAAATGTTATTACAATAAAGAAAATATGTTAAGTATAATCTATACTTAGTGTAAGTTATATTCGGTTATAAATAAGCTATCAAGACGAAGCATTGAAAAATATCAATTGATGAATAAATTCCAAAGCAGATGTAACATATCACGGTAGGTGAAGGGAACCTAGCGTTACTAAACGACGCACTTTGCTTCCAAATAAATACTTCATTTCCTCGAGTGAGGGTCGAACCTACAACCAGTGGCGTTTACAATCACATTTTGTTGCATTTGTTGTTTTAAATATTAATAATTCCTCCGAGCGGTGATCATTTGAAAAAACTGTATGCTAAGCTACTTAGGTTATATTTTCGCGATTTATTTTGTACAACAAAAGTATATAAACACATATTTCCCAAATTCATCCCTTATTTCACATTCCCTGAGCTATAAATCTCGTACAAGTGAACATCTGGCGTCGACGCGTTCATTGCGTTAGATAAATCACGCGACGACAGATGGCGACACAAGTTCTGTAATATCTCTTTGCTGAACAGTGTTTACGGAAATACCTTTAAAAGTTATTCTATTTCTTTTATAATTTATAGCTAAGTTGTATATTTATTATGGTGGCGGATGTCTGGATTTGTAATTATGTGATTTCAGCGTTTTTAAAACGTTGTTTCACAATTGGGAAGAAAAATATTGATTTTTAAATACCTAATTGATGGAATTAAGACGGTTTTTAAGAGATAAAAGGAAAGTGAATACCGCTATGTATATTTTTTATATAATTTATATCTTAAAAATATTTTTCAGTAAATTATTCTACGACAATTTTATACGTTACCTAAAATAAAATATTTTGTTATTTTTAGTGGTTTTTGATCGACGCTCTCTAGTTACCTAGTAAAATGAGTTACAGTGGAAAAAAATGTACTTTTAATAAACAAAAATAACAAATTTATCAGTGTGAAACTGAAAAAAAAGTTTTCTGTGAAAGAAAAAATTAGAACAAGTTTCATATTTTTACATGTCTATCCTATATGGAAAAACATTAAAGGGGGGTGTAAATTTCTACAGCGCTTAGTCAATAGGTACGTGTCTGATGCAAGAGAGACCGCGTGGTCTCTGTGGACAATGACGGCCACACGAGTCACTCTATATACTCTTCTATATGAACGGGAAATAAATTTATAGAAGTTTCAGTTTCGTTTAAGTAAGAAATATATTTTTGCGCACCCTTGGTAACTAAATCTAAATAGAATCAATCGTGGCTTTACCTATATACGAGATGTATTTTATAATTAAAAAAACCTGTTGACCTCAAAATTATGATTACCACTTCAAACTTGTACAATAATGTTAAACATAAGAACAACTTGAATACAAAATAAATATAATTTGAAATAATCTAATAGCAACCCTTACAGAAGTATAGGGGTTGTTTTAATACATTAATGGCGCCCTAAACAAACACACGGCAGGAGTACGCACCTGCACTTTACGCGACCGTTTCTCTTTGAATTGATGAGCCTTGTCTTCTACTTTCCAGACATTGTTGAAAATAAAGTATAGGTCTCTATATATACTTATATAATAAGGTGGAAATTAATATATTCTAAACTAGTGTTCCGCTTGCGGCTTCGCATGGGTTAAAAATTATATTTTTACGTCGTTGTTCATAGTCACAAGTACAGATCGTCAAAATATTAACTTTTAAAATTGGTCTCTGATCGCGAGTGAATTTACAACTATCGCGTACAATCATTCTACAATTGCGCCAATACGATAATTTTATCTATAATTTCTATACTGATATTATACAGTGGAAGAGTTTGTTGGGTTGACCGCGCTAATCTCAGGAATCAATGGTTCGAATTGNTAAATCTAAATAGAATCAATCGTGGCTTTACCTATATACGAGATGTATTTTATAATTAAAAAAACCTGTTGACCTCAAAATTATGATTACCACTTCAAACTTGTACAATAATGTTAAACATAAGAACAACTTGAATACAAAATAAATATAATTTGAAATAATCTAATAGCAACCCTTACAGAAGTATAGGGGTTGTTTTAATACATTAATGGCGCCCTAAACAAACACACGGCAGGAGTACGCACCTGCACTTTACGCGACCGTTTCTCTTTGAATTGATGAGCCTTGTCTTCTACTTTCCAGACATTGTTGAAAATAAAGTATAGGTCTCTATATATACTTATATAATAAGGTGGAAATTAATATATTCTAAACTAGTGTTCCGTTTGCGGCTTCGCATAGATTAAAAATTATATTTTTACGTCGTTGTTCATAGTCACAAGTACAGATCGTTAAAATATACATTTTTAAAATTAGTCTCTAATCGCGAGTGAATTTACAACTATCGCGTTTACAAACACTTTTTTTATTTAATCTATAATTTCTATACTAATATTATGCAGCAGAAGAGTTTGTTGGGTTGAACGCGCCAATCTCAGGAATGGTTCGAATTGTAAAATTCGTTTTGTGGTAGGTAATTCTAGGTGTATATTTTAGGCCAGTCGTTGCGTACAGTCACAAGCGTGTAACTAATACGCGTCAGTAATGGGTTCGACTCCCCAAAAAGTGAGGAACGGAAGTGTGTTAGTGGGCGTGAAGTGCCTTAACACTAGTTTAGTAGTTTCTCAGGGAGCTTGGGAAACTATTGTTGTTTTCTGTTATTTGCGGAATGCAGCGTGAAGCTAAAAAATAGGAATAAATACTTTTAAGTTAAGTCAAAAACTAAAAAGCCTGGATCAAAGTAAGTTTGGTGATTAAAGTTGGCGACAAGAAATGAGTGCACTTCAACTTAGAGCGTTCTATTATCAAATTATGAAATACAGAGGCTTTTTAGTAATGTAGTAATTTTTACTTGAAAATCATGTTTTTCATTTAAAAGTTTTAATATTTTAAGCATTTTTATAGTGGTCATACAATTAGTAGTGCATAAGATCTGGCTTTTCAGACATGGTCTACTCACCAACAATAGATTACATTAAATAAAAATCTATATTTAGAGGAATAGGTATACGTACCACTCTTATGTTACTGACTATTTCTGGGTGACTGACTGACAACGCATAGACGAAACTCCTAGGTCATGTACAGGTGCATTAAGAGACGGTTTCTATAAATTTCTTTGGAAACGAGGATATGAAATTCTTCATTTTACGTCATAAAGTACACTCAAATGATGGTTCCATTTTCTACCTGCCCACCACGCATGTTGGGTGGCTGATTGGAACGCTTCATTTATTAGACCAAAGAAACCAAAACGCTGAAATATCTAAAATATAAACGATACTCTAAATAAGATCCAACAAACAATCTCGCATAATCACAATTGATCATCATCGTGGGTACGATTCTCAATCGAGAGAATGAATTGTTTTAGAAAACAAGATGTGGCGCATTAAATTTCCGATGCCCGTGTTTGACAATCAAACACTATAACGAAAACAAAATAGGTAATCGAAGTCACTACCTCTATTTTAGAAATCAGCTAACTACTTAGCAACAGGCAAGAGAAAGAAATATTTGACAGAACCTGCTAGGAGGGTTGTTCCGCCACATTGCACAGTAATTATAACGGCGATCATAACAAGCATTGGACTAGAAAATTGTCGGTTTGGAATCTTTCGCGGAATTGCCTTCATTTGAGTGAAGGGGAGGTTTTAGTGGTTTCTTAATTAAAAGCTTGTCCTTATTTCGCTATTTCTTTTATGCAATTTCTCGCAGCGTTGAATTCCGCCACTTGACATTTTGACTTGACATAAATCTTTATTGAAAACATATAGAAATCTAAAGGAAATCAGACATTTTTGAATACACTAGTACTGCATTAAGTAAGCTTAAGGCTGTTTAGCAACGAGCCACAGTTATATTTTCTTTAATTTTCAAGGAAAAATGAAATTTAATTAAATATTATTTTTATAATCTATATCTGTGTGCGAGATAAAGCCTGAAGCCGATTTAATTTTTTAATTACACTACTAAAATTACACTAATAATATTATTAAATGTTTTAATTATTTTTCCATATTTTCTATAAAAAAAGTTGATAATATTAAGAGATACTACATTTACTCATTTAGTTAAAGCTTAAAATAACATTATATTTTAAATTTTAAAAGATTAAACAAATGTTGATTAAAATTGACAATAACATTTAAAAATCTCGCGTTAAGTTCAAAAAGTAAATTAAAGACGAGGGGGAACTTATAAAAATACGGTCATTAAAAAATTTAAACAGATCAGCGTTTTGGAGGAAAAACTTTGACAATTAGGGAGAATGAATCGTTAGTATCGACGCGGGGAATGTGACAGACATAAGACAAGATTGTCGGTATAAAAGTAAAAGCACCTTCACGCCTTTTCCTGCAAATCAGTGCCAGAGCGAAGAAATGAAAATATTGATAAATAGTAATTCATTCCCCCCGAGTAGGATTCCAACCGTCGCGTTACAGTCACACCCTTATGCCGCCGCTACGACGACGACACGAGCGCCATATATAATAGGAATAAAAAGATTTTTTTTAGAAGGATTCTTTGTTAAAACGATCTTAAGACAGTACTGTCGCAACTCTGTGCAGTCAGCGTTCACTAATTGTTACTTTCCGAAAGTTTTATTACCGTCCTCTGGAGATACTTCTGGAGTAGAAGGGGCGATGGACCAATCCATTTGTATCTTTACAAATTAAAACAAGATCCTACACTGACGGTTTTATGTATTATCATTTATATACACTTTATTCTGCCATGTTAATAACAACCGTCGTTGCTACGCGACCGCGTTCGTTACCGCGTCATTTTGATATTCATCCTTATGAAAATAAATATAATAGTCACTTTTAGCATTTCATCTAGATTGAAATTATATTTCTATAGAAATTATATTCTTATATTTCAAGCAGGCGTAGCCGCGTCCGGGTCCGCTAGTATATATATATATATAAAATGTACATACTTTATTAATATTTATGCAATAATAAGTAAAAAATTAATGATATTGACATATATTTGTTAAAAAATACTTAGTTAATTTATATATGAAACATTTTTTACTTGTCTTGCAAATTTTCACGTTCAATAAACAGCTTATATAGCATAAGATAAGATCGAATCGATCGAATAAATATTGGAATACACAACCATCACATACGATCTAATTAATCCCTCAAAAACTCAGTAACGTTAAAAAATAAAATAACTAAGACATACATACATATAGACATACATACATATGTGTATACGTAACATTTCCTAACCAATAAAGCAATAACTCAAACGCTCTCAACATCATAACAAGTAGTCAGTAACACCGCGTGGAGGGTTCCATGATTTATTTCTAGTGGAAATTAAAAAGCTTCGGCCGTTCATAGTCACTTAAAACGGTTACGTTAAAATGCTCCGGCCTCCTTTTAAACGCCCAATTTTATTTTGTTGTAGACAAACCGGGTTCCTGAAAATAATTAATTACTCGACTTGGAATCGAACTCAAAACTATCGGGTTTATGAGCATTCAGGCGCTGTGCACCTGAACCTAGGTCATATGGCTGACTTTAGCAGTGAAATAATATAAAACACTCTTTTCGTTTAAAAGATATAAATGAAATGAGTGAGTTTTAGATAAATGAAACTTTCTAATATATAAAACTATTTTGCACTCTTTGCCGTCACAAAATCGAAATAGTATTCGAAATTCTTTTTCCTTAAAAAATAAGCGAAACGAGCGAGCTTTAGACAAAAGCTTATTTTATTTACATAAAGATAAACAAAAGTATTAACATCTGCATCTAACGGATGGCGGGATTAGCTCGGCGAAGGAATGAAGCAATTTTTATACTTCACTTGTACTATTATTTATATTTGTACGAGTATTGTGCAGGAGGGTGTTGCGGGATTGGAATTAGGGGCTTTTTTTATTTGTTGCTCTTTTTTTCTATCGTTCTTTCAGATTTTAAGAAAGAATACTGATTCTTCTTTTATGTAATAGTTAAAATAGGCTTCTGGATGCTCGAACTTAGTAGAGTAAGCAGAAGGAACCTAGTGTTAAGACATGAAGTGTCTTTCCATAGTGAGTATTGAGTGATGTAACTCTCTTGTCTTTTTTTCATTTCCTGAAGAGAGAATTGAACCTAAATCTTTACATTATCAGCAGTGTGTGCCGGAGGCCTCAGTAGTGTGGGAAGTGGATAAAGAGGAAAAAAAAGGCGAACAGCGACAGTTAGCGTCAAGTCGTAAAACATTTAAATGATCTTATTAGACGATTAGAGGAACTGCGAGCCTGTTCTTACGGAACTTTGTCGTTAGCTTTTTATGAAAGCTGATTGCTTCGCGGAACTATGATTATCTACTATATATTATGATTTTATTTGTATGTAGGTATGTATGTATATGTGAAATCGGATGATATTTCTTTATATCGATTTATTATCATTACAAAATTTATATTTGTACTTCATTTCCTACAAAATAAGTGTATAGATCGCAAATTTAAGTTTATCAACTTCTGTAAGTGGAAATTCTCGTTGATCTACAATCCTGAAATAAGTTCAGTGGTCGAGTCCGATTCAAAATTGCTAAAGAAATATATAATTTTATGTAAAATGATTCGACTTACCCTGTCACAAGGTGCGGGCGCGTGCAGCTGCCTGGCCTGCCCTCTGCCCAGCGCCTCCCTCTTCCGCTGTGCGCTGAACAACCGTAGCTCCTTACGTTCCTCATCGGAGAGTGCGTGGCAGTAACGAACCTGGAATGTAATGATGATTTTTATCATTTTGTCTCGAAATGTTTCGAAAATTGTGCGAATGTTAGAAGCGGAAGAGTGATAATGGAAACGGAGTCACGAAGTTCCTGAATTATTTCTGTCTGACCAGCTTGCTTTTACTTTGTAAGGGGAGGACGCAGTGTCTTGACTGATATTCCGCTCCATTTACTAGTCATTGACATAATCCATGTTACTACATTTATGTCCTTATTTCCTCCGTTTTTTAATGCAATATTTTTTATAGAATCTTACCTCATTATCTTGAGGTGGCAGTTGCTGTAACAGCTGCTTTAGCCGATACCTCTCTCCAACGCTGTTCACATACGGCACCTTGTCCTCGGGCAGCGCTGAGAAGTAGAGATGAACCTGAAACAGTTTATTATATACACATTAATTTAGTAGAAACATTAAATAAATTGAGGCTGTGCTGTAGGTTTGATTACCACTTCAAGAATTCCACCACACACTCGCAATGCCTCGATAGTGCGGTGGAAAGTGTGGAACGAAAGTGTATTAATGGGAACGGAGTGTCTTAACATTAAGTTCCCAGGCTCCCTCTAGCATGTATGAAGCTAACAATAAATTGTATAAAACTATTCAGTAGTAGTGGCTCGTTGTAACAACAATGAACCACTATTTTTTAAACTGAATGCTTGTAACATCTGTACATTTCAATTTGACAATTAAAATTTAGGCGACTTTGCAGTTAAAACTTGCTTAACATAAAATCAAAACGATTTTTACCATTCGATTTTTAAATCCTAAACTTCCGTTACTGTACTTAACCTCTTCCGTTAATGAATACTACGCATACGCGAAACTATTGCCCATAAAAATGTGTAAATTGACTTTTGATGGTCCTTGGGAAGTAGAGAGGAGCACTAAAAGAAGATTTCTCGAAATTCCAACCGGAATGAAGAAAAACTGTTTTTTTCGTTACATAGTTTACGTAAATGAAGTTGCCAGCTAAAATTGGTTTTTATGATATAGGAGTTACCTTCGTCTAAATTCAAAACGAGGTGTAGAATTCCGCTAATTAATACGCAATGTTTCCTAAATTAGGCTGTTATGGAAAGTAAAAAGCAAACGTCTACGACCCTATGTAACACCAGAAAGGGTACAGGTACGTTGCCATCCTTTAAGGTAGAGGCAGACGCGCCCTTTGAAGGTACCCACCTCGAAATACTGCCGCAGTTAGGCCTATCCTGCTTATCCTGCTATGCGGGAAAAAGCGTAAAACTGTCTAAGTATAAAAAGTGTACATCAACTTTAAGAATTTTAAGTGCACTTGACCATATTTATAAAATTACACCAAAACGCAGGTTGCTCGTTGAATACTAATACTTGTAATGTTGCCCAATCATCAAGCAACCTGCGCAATTTATTCGAGACCATTGTGTTCAAGCAAATTGCCTTATTACAGAATATAGAAGGGGGTTTCATCATTGCTTAATATTCTTTTTTAATTTTCGAAATTTTTACGAGAAAGGGACCAAAACGATTCGATTTTTCCGAACGATATTTTTCTTTTTAGGTCTTAAAGTTCAAATAAACGAAGTTGCGGGTTGTCTAGTTGTATAATATAATCCATTGCTTAGGTAAAGACACTATCATAGCACAGAGCTAGAAGCATATGGTTCTAAACGCGACAGTTGTGTATTCGATTCCAACTTGGAGGAATGAAATATTTACGATTTTAATTTTTTCGCTCTGATAACAGGGCAAAGCGGTGCGCAATGTCTTAAAAAATGACAGTAAGTGGGAAATGTGAAATGTCTTCTTAATGAGGAACAAAGTGTCTTAACACTAGGTTCCCAGGTTCCCTCTTCCCTGCTATGTACGGGACAGCTCACAAAAATATAACTTGTAGGTATGTCTTACAGATCCCTTACATTTGTAAGCCAAGATGTAATGAAAACGTACATTTCTATTAAGACTTCCGTTATGCTTCTTATAATGAAACCAGCTAATGAAAATCGTACGTGCTATGAAAGAATAATTTTTCACGGTCTTATTTATTCCATATATTATGATTATTTTGATATTTCTTCATGCTTTTTTTGGATAATATTATTCAATAGCGACGTAATAGCACAGTACGTGATTGTAAATACGACAGTTGTGAGTTCGATTCCAATTTTCTAACTATTTTCATTTCCTTGAAAGTTCCGCGGCGTTGAATTCTGCCACTCAACGTGCAATGTCTTGAAAGTTTGAGAACAGAGAATTTTTACACAACCGTCATAAGTTACAACTATCGTATTCACAGACAGGTATTGTCCCTTATAACAATAATAAAAGTTATTTAATACTATTATTAATCTAATAGCACCCGACGTAGAAATGAACATTATATCCTGCCAGTTCTAATGAAGACGGCTAATGAAATTGATACGTGCTTGGTTTATTGACGCTGTTGCTCCCCGGGGTGGCGGGTAATACTTTCAAATTGTTCGCAATTATATCTAATAGTGTTTGTTTAGGTATTATATTTTTAGCGTCACGTTTTGTCCTGCCTGTAGTAGGGTAGACACATAAAATTTTATTATAAAACACTCCATTGTTCAATTTTTGTCTTATTTCAAGACATTGTAATATGTTAAGTGGAACTTAGCGTCGCGTAAAAATGGGAATCGAACTCACAACAATCGCAGTTATAGTTGCACTACCCTCTCATCTTCCCACAATAATTATACAAACTATATTATTGGCTATAATATTATTTGTATCATTAATATAATTCACAGGGGAACGTTAGAAAACTTGTATTGTTTTATGTCTTAATTTATTTTAATGAGACTGTCGATGCTAATTAATTTTTGCGACGTGTACATATTTTTTTTAGTTTAATCGCGATTTAATTTATAAGAAACCTCTTTCGGGGAATTGCTTTAGCAGTTTTTAAATAATCAATAAAAACATAAAATATTGATTTACTTACGACTTAAAATTTTTGTAGGTAGGTACATATATTAGTTTAAGAACCTAAATATTAGAATATTATAACAAATTGTATTTTTTGTTATTTATTTATTTATTTAAACAACGTGATTTGATCGTGCCGCCATTACAAAAAGCAACGGTTCAATAAAGATTAAATAACACAACTATATACAAAGATTCCCCTAGTTATAAATTAAACATTATCCAGAGTGTACCATAGTCTACCATATTCTATACTATATCTAGATAGTGTAGAAGAACTAGAATGGTAACGTGCGAGTCGCTATATCAATTAGTTTACGTTTTTTGTTGGACGAGGTGTGGCTTTAATAAATCAATGTATTGAGTCTACTTTAAGGGCATCCGAGTCAAGCCGTTGATCCATGTTTTATTCAACATGAAGCTAAATAGTAGACAAAATAAGGGTTTCTATATAAAAAATGGCTGTGTTTTTTAATTTATTTACTTTGTTTATTATTCCTCTTTTATCTATTATTAGATTTATGTTTTAAGAGCAGAGAATTTCATATAACTTTAACTATTAAATAAAGAATAGAGTTTTGAATTGAAAATATTTTATAAAGCGAAGAGTATAAAACTTCAATATTCAATTAATTTCTTTTAATTCTTTCATAAAATATTCAAAATTACAAATTCCTGTGCATATGGTAGCAACGTTTGTTAACACAAAATTGTAATAGAAAAATATAATTCAGCACGGCATCGGCAGGTTGCAGGCAGGCAGGTAGTTCCATTACCAACGAGAGCTGTCGAAGTTGTTCAAAAGTTTCGTGACTCATTCCGCAATATCTCTAATTATATTATTCACTGTAATTTCTTAAAGAAGGGAGCGCTCGGGGAGACATTTTAATTTTTTGCTCCACTGCCCCCGGATCTCGAGCTTTAAGCTTTTACTTTATTTTTACCTTAATTATAACCACTCGAGAATTTGCATTTAAGATGCTTGAATATTTATTCAAAACGCCTAATTTTTGCCATTTGTTATTTAAGATTTGTTGGTAATGTTTGTGTTAACTTAATAAGACTATACGCTTTAAGAACTTTCTTTACGTCGGATGTTTCTAAATACATGTTTTTGAGGTTCATCCTGTATCTCACATATAGTAGGTAGAAGGAACCTTCTATATTGAATGTTGAGAACTCAACGTCCCGACAATGTGCTGTATAAATTGAGAACGAGTAAAAGAAAATAATTTATTTTCCCAAGTAAGAGTTTAATCTACGACTTTACAGACTAGTAAATTATAGTTATATTTTAATTTTATTGGAGATTAATTACAATTTTTACAATTTTCAATTACAATAAAAGCTTACATACAGTTTGGTTCCACGATTCATAATAAATTAAATTTTTTTTCAGGTTCATGAGTGTCAGGAAACTCCGTCCTCCACTTTAAATCAGAATTTAAGACATAGGAAGTTGTTGGTGGAATAGACAAACGTGCTTTGTTTTTTGAGAACTAGCAAGTGAAAATAACTCTTTTCTCTGAATGTAGATAGTATCTACGATCATTCCGTTTAGAAGCTTTGGGTATATTCTACATATTTTAACTAAAGAGTCTTCCTACTTACCTTTTGTTTAATACCTAGAATTTCTAGCCCTACATTTTCTAGGATATTCTAAAACGGCCATTGTTTCAGCGAGCTATACAACCTATTGTTACGTTAGAGTTTGCTTACTTTCGATCGTCATTGTCATATGGCGTATTGTGTGCTTAGAAAGTAATACAAATACATATGAATGTGTACGTATATAAAAATGTTATTTTAGACAGGCAAAAGTAAGCAAAGGGAGCCTAGTATTACGACATTCCATTCTGCTGTTACCAATTTTTGAAACATTATGTGCTGAGAGGAAACCTAATACCTATGTCCATCAATGCGAGGAACTTAAAAATATTATAATCATTCCTCAATTGAGATCGAACCCACAAGCATTGCGCTTACAGTCTAAGAGCCCATATACCACTGCACCACGTCCGCCACGATTAATTAAAATAATTTTATTTGACAAGGCTTTATAAGATAAAATGGCGCCGTTGATCTAACACGTTTAACATTGATGAAGTATGTTAAAAGTAGGTCCCACACAAATGACAAGTGTCCATGTGTCGCTAATAAAGAATTAGCAATATTAGCTGACAAACACTAAGG
Source organism: Heliconius cydno galanthus (assembly GCA_036379175.1). NCBI lineage: Eukaryota > Metazoa > Arthropoda > Insecta > Lepidoptera > Nymphalidae > Heliconius > Heliconius cydno. Next base: position 252,264 of record JAKRZM010000168.1, on the reverse strand, counting down.
TTCCTTTTTGTATAAATTAAGATTAACCATTGCCCTCGCGGCGGAACAGCAGAACAGTGTCTGACCGTACACGCGACGGTTGTGAGTTCAATTCCCACTCGGGAGAATAAATTGGTTTCATTTTTCTCGCTTTGGTAACAAGTTGAATCCCTCCCAAATACTCAGTAACACACTGCTATGTAAATTGCTCTACTACGTATTTTTTTCATTAAAACTAATAAGTATAAGAATTTTGTGTCATTATTAAACAGATATGTAGTTAATAAATAAAAAATGAGAGTACAACCGGTCCAATTGTGTTGTAACAAAAACTAAGAGAACCAGTATTAATTACTATAGACGTCATATATATTACATTTTCATCGACCAGTTGATAATGCTAAAATAAATTAAATAAAGCTGTATAGTAAATTTTAACTTCAAGTCTGAGCTTCTTTGATCTTTTTTATAGTTCATTGAGTTACATGGCCTATAAGATAGACATTTTATTAGGTTGTCTTGTAACTTAGCAAAAAATATAAGAAAATGTGTATTAGCCACTACTAATAAATAATTATATCATCATGCAAGTGCTCAAACGTCGTATATTCATATGGTATCATCGAGCTGGCCTGATGGTGGAGTCAAGAATTGAATAGGGTCCCCCCTTCAAATATTACTAGTAGACAATTCGACTTTAGGCTGATATAATTTATAGCTCCGATCACTTTCTTTATAGCACTTCGTATAGAAAAAATCGATTTTTATTTTATTTTTCCATGGAAGTAATTTGTATTTTTTTTATAATATCTACTATATCTGACTAAATCAAAACAATAAAACATATACACAAAACCCAAAAAAACTGTTTACATCCCACAAACATATCTCAAAGGTATATAAAAAGAAAACCAAAATCTTTTAGTACAATCATTTAGTTCTTAAAGCAGGCACAAGACGCTTGAGCAATGACAATAAAACAAAATGCCTGGTTAATGGAGAGATAAAGCGAAGGCGGCAGATTCTTATCTGTCCAAGACGACGGCTATTAAAGAAATAGCCCGAACACATGTTTACAATACAATTGTTCTGTGTACAATAGTCCAGCCATTAGTCCAGCAGGAGAGTTGGATGGCCGGTGTACACTTTAAGATAATTAATATCTATGTATAATTAATAACACTCTTTCGATACTGACTAACAGATACCGCACAGAGTAACTACTTGGACTTGGAAACGTTGATATTTGGCAAGTAGGTAGGGAGTGTAGGGGAGCACTTAAAGAACATTTTTGCAATTTTTTACAGGAACGAAAAAAAAACAATATTTTTCATTTACGATTTAGACATTGAGCATATTTATATAATTTGTTTTTGATATTTGGAAATAACATTATTATTGTTTTTGCTTGTTTGTATTTTGTGCTTGTTGAGTGGAGTGGAGTCAACGCTGCGCAAATTATTTTCATTTTCATAATAGATTTAGTATAGTAAAGATTTTCATTTTAAAGCGTATTATGTTTTTATCGTAAAGGCTTCTGCTTGTACAATTTACAGTATGCAGCTGACAGCGTTTATTAAGAAGCTTTTACAGAACCGTATGGCATCTTTATGGATATACCTAAATTAAAATTGTAATGCGAAATTAAAAAGGGTAATATATATACATACATATATATACAAACAGCTACTTAAAATACCTGTTCTGGCCTCAAGCCCGGTGGCACCCACGTATATTCTTCCAATGCGCAGCCTGAATCGTCGTCACTTTGCGAATGTCTGTGAGGATCACCAGGCTTCATCAACCTTTCAGCGTGTTCCAACAACCCCCGAAGTTTTCCTTGGGGCACAGGATGTGGGGACAGAGACATTGCTGATTGGGGTGATTGTGGGGAATGGTAACTTTGACCAGGCTGGTTTAATTGTGAAACACTATGACTGTGGAGGAGATTGAATTCTTGATATGGTTGACTTCTCCGAAAGTTTGGGTAGGAATAAGGGTGAGGGGAATTTGAGGTACTTGGTATTGAAGATCCACTGTGGCTGGGTTGTGGTGAAGGTAGGTGTGGTGATGCTGGTGCTGGCGGTGGAGGCGATGACTGCTGCTCATGGAGAGGCGGTGGCGAAGAACCGGTTGGCGATACGACGCAATTTCGGCAGACTGGCCTGGAAAGAAAAAGAGATATTAGATACACTTTTAATTCACTTATTATGGAAACTTGGCAGCCTGGAAATCGGTGTCTTTGTTGATTAATAACGTAAATTTGTAGTATCATAATCGCTTAACAATGAAGAATCGTGACGCACCACTTTATAATATGATTGATTTGTTCTGCAGATGTAAGTAGCAGTGATGTACGAGCGGGAACTACTACGGTTCATTATTTTATGATTAATCACTTAATAGAATTAATGAAACTATCTTCTTTAACGTGGCTCTGCTTCATGAGAAAAAATCCTGTAAAGAAAAGTATCTGGTGGACAAAAATCTTGGCTAAACTATGACGTTACTCATTTAGTGTAAAAATAAAATCTCTATTAAACTATTGCATTTAAATGATTATTTAACACATTTGAAGAGAAAACAAGGGCAAAATGGGTTTACGTAAGTTTAAACTATAAAAACTGACTTTTTTTGGTGTATATAGATGCTCCACAGTTTTTTTTCGTCTGCGCCTTTGTCATTTCTTGTTTTATTGATATTTTTGTGATTTCTTATATTGTTTTTAAATCTTAGTGTTAAGTAGTTTGAGGAGACTGAGTAACACGGATGTCTGGTATAACTTACAGTTATGAGTCGAGTCTCTAAAGTCAAGAATTTTGAATTCAATTCAGTTTCAGAAAGTAAAAGTTAATTCAAAAATATAATATGAAATATATGTATAGAGTTATTTAACGCTCGGGGTTGGTTACCAAGTCGTTTAATTTAAAACACGAGTTCTTGTAACATTGTAAACCATTTCTATATAGTTGTGAGGAAAGTGGCTGTAACTGGTTTCCTATAATTTGCCTAAGGATTGGAACCATAAAATGTATTAGCTTTTACAAGGCGGGGTCTTATATGAGCTTAAATTGGCTGAGAAACTCCTTGTATCATAACCGTTACATAACTGGCTGCAAGATATTGATTGGAGGATATTGGTACTATTAACATGGATAATAAGCATAAGCATGGCTTGTTTGGATTATAATTTTTTATAGATATTTCATGTAAATTGATGTTTTTATGTTTACTTTGTAATTAATAAATATTCTTTACTCTCAAGCCGTCGCGGCGCAGAGGCTTAAGTGTGCGACTGTAAATGCGATGGATTTGGATTCGAATTTTCGGAAGAAATTTGTAAAAATCTCCATACGTACGTGCTAATAACATAACGTTTTCAAAAAAGTTATTTTCATTTCTAAATGTGAAGTACAACTTTTTTAAATATAGTGGATACTAGACTGTGTGTGATCTGTGAACTGCACTCCGATGACATACATACATTTTTAAAATAAATTAAAAATATTTATTTTTTAAAGATTGATAATAAAAAAATATTTTAATTAAATCAATTCACCCTTCAGCCATAATGTAATTCACTCTCAAGGAACACTGACAAGATTGTCAAAGACAATCTAGAAATGCAGCGATAGCGATACTTCAAGGATATCTTCATTAAAATATTATAAAAATGGCAAAAAATATAGATCTCATCCAAGTTAGTTGCATAGAATTCAGTGCATAGTGGCATTGTAATAATATTAAAAATATTTTTGTTTTCATTTTTATATATCGAAAAGGAGAGGCCGTCGTAGCGCAGTGGGAAAAATACCTTTTGGCCGTAAATGCTATGATGGTAATTGGTTCGACATCCATTGGGCACGATACAGTCGACAAAAAATACAATGACACAGTAATGATATAGTAATATCTCGAAATTTGATGAGGAATTAGGAAACGGAATGTCTCAACATTATGTTTTTTTGCATATAATATTTTAAAAAGAACGAGAAAATATACGAGATATCGTAATACGAGCAAGTCAAAGAAAAAGTGGCATACGAACTGGTATATACACTTTTTGTACAAACCAGGGCTTTCGAGATATGTATGTTTAATTGCACTTCTAGAAGAGTTGTAATTGATATACTAATTACTTATGGACTTATGTAAAGTAATTACCGGATAGTCGTCTTAAAAGGACATTGGGGGAACCGATTATATTAATTAACCTAAGTTTTCACCGGATTCGAACCTGATATATACCGTATACATTGGTATTGTATGTGATGTATGTAGATTAACGATTTTCTTGGAGGATGTAGCTATTTACATATACTAAGTAGAATATTTTGTATATTTGTAAGATGATAATTAGTATTATTTTCTACTTGTTTTTGGCGCAGGTGCTCAAACAGAATGAGGTATATAAATGTAAAGTATAACACATGACCCTTTCTAAATGGACAAGGTGATCCGGATCCCAGGTCAGTGGATGTATTGAAACGATTAACTTGATATAATACGGCCTATAGCCTGCAGGGCTCCGTCGCCTCTAGGAAACCCAGTTAGAAAGCTGGTCAAAGTTCCTTTAACTGAATGGTTATCTACAGTGATAAGATTATCCTATATACTTTTTTTCACAGAAATATCAGTGTACATTTTATAGCTGCAATCGCAAGGCAAACGGCGGTGTTGAGTTCCGATAATCAACAAAATCTGGAGCGGAAAGTGAGAAACGGAAATATCTTAAAATTAGGTTCCCAGGATCCCTCTGCCTACCCTGTTATGTGCGGGATACTACGTGAAGCTAAAAAACGATTAGTCAAATACATTTAGTTCGTAGCATCTCGTCACGATTCGATCGAAACATGATATCTTTAGATCAATCCTCTCTTCGACCGAGGAATGCAATGACCTGATGCTGGGATTGCAGCCTCAAATATTTTATTGAGATAATCGTTTTGTAATTATATCTTCATCTCACATTCCTTTGTAATTGACGTGATGTATTTGAAGAACATCTACGGTTTATATTATAAAGCTGGACATTCATATAACAAAAACCCTTAACATCTCACCTGTGTCGTAATACTATAAAATGTTTAAATTAAAATAATTCAATAGTAAAACATACATACATTAGCCACCAAGTGTACGTACACAGTCACTCAGAGACGTACGTGAGACGCATGTGTATGGTAGCAACGGTTTATACTGACTACAACGACCTTTCAATGTTCTATGGTCAATATCAGCTTAAATTATTACTTCTTATGGTATTAAAACAAGTATTTATAGATATTTGACTGTCAACACGAGGGTTTTGGGTTCGATCTCTGGTAAGAACAAAATGCGGCAGTATCGTTTAGTTCCTTAACTCAACGTCTTTAAATTCGCGTGACATGTGAGTCACGGAGTGTCTTAACACTATGTCTATCCTGCTATATGCCGGTTATACCGTCGCGTTTATAGACACAGTAAAGCTACGCCAGGACTATCTAATTTTACTCATTCGATTTGTAATTGTCGTCATAATAAGATTTACGAGTGTAAGCTCTATAAATCTACACGTTTACTTCGAAAACTATTTTTTAGCCGTGTAGGATAGACAGTGGACATTGTTGCCATTTTCTCTAACTAGGTACTCTGCTAGGGATAAAGCGTTAACCCCAAAAAAATTATTAATAGTATTAATAGCGTATTTCAGCATGTAATTTTTTTTAATTAAAAAGGGATTTTTTCTTATAATTGCTAGAATTTTTTTTGACGCATTGGGGTGTACTGCGTTTGTAAACGTAAAGTTAACAGTTTCAACATTAAAACAGTTGTGTACAAGTTACACTGTTTTGTCATAAATTTAAATTGGATTATGGGAAAAGTAGTATTAGATGTATCTATAACATATAATTAAAACAACATTTATTTCGAGCCATTGTTCAGAAGAACCTCTCAGCGCGCTGTAATAGTACACTATTACAACACGTTATTAATTGTTCATTAAAAGTGTTCTCAAAGTTAAGTCGGTCAGTTCTTTTTGAAGAGTTTAATAATTTTCATTTAATTTTTTTTTTCGGTGGATATTTGTATATTTGATATGTTGTTTATTATTTTCATTTTCGTTATCGGCATATACTTGTTAATAACTATGGTTTCGCTTGCATGATGAGGTAATGTAACGCTGTACCAAGCACGCAGCAGGGTAGGCAGAGGGAACCTAGTGACATTCCGTTCCCCACTTTCCACCGAATTTTCGAAGCATTCCGTGTTGAGTGGCGGGTTTTTCCCTAAGTACCAGAGCGAAGAAATGAAAATATTAATAAATAATAATGATAAATATAGATATCCCCTATCACGAGTTATGACGTACTTTAAGGTATGATTTACTACACTCGCTAACGAAGTGTTCGATAGCGACCGCTTAGAGCATGATTTATTCGCTAACAGTCGCTACAATTGAAAACTTTTATGCGAATAGCTCTCTTACTTAAACTTTTATAGCTCCGGTTTAAATGAGGTAGTCGTGACTCTTCAAAAGGGATTTTAAATTACTTTTGTATACAAAAGTGAGTTTTTATGCGAGCTATAAATATTTCTATTTCTCTCTAATTGATAGAATGTATATATTATATTGTCACACAATGACACGATGTCTCGAAATCACGCAGACATTGGAGATCAGTGTCTTGACACTATGTTAGGGAACGCTTAGTGTTTACTCTCTCGAGAGTCGAACCCACAATCGACGCGTTTATAGTCGAATGCTGTGTCGCTGTGCTACGAAGGGCTCAAAGAAAACGTTTAAAGATATAACTTTTTCATTCTATACATTAGGAATGCAGTGGTGTTTGTCACATAGAGTGTGGAGTGTGGATACACGGCTGATGACAAGCGTACGGTGGCCATCACAAGTAGGACGACAGTGGGCGATTGAAAATTAAAATATTCATAATATATTAATATATTCAAATGGTGGGGTCGTATCGCGATACACAGGTATGCGGCTAAACGGCTAGGTGTTAGAAGGAAGTGTTGAGGCTCTATTCTAGTATGTTGTAAATATTACTGATGTAGTAATTGTAAGTGACTTACATTATAAAAGGATAGTGCTTAGTTAGTCTCTACGTATATTGTATGTATCTTGTAAATGTTGCCTGTAAAGTGGCGAAACTCAACGCTTGCCTCGACAACAGAGCGAAAAAATGAAAATATAAATTTATGGCCTATAAATGTATATTGTGGCCCTCTAAAGTACTTTATTTTCTTGAAAAACATAATTTTAAAAGATTTTTAACATTTTTACAATAAAGGTACAGTAATTGACCAGATACGAATGTTCCCTGTAACTCGTACTAAACGGCTGCAAGACTATAAATATATTCTATACATTAATAGGTTTTTGTCGATACGCTAAGCGATTTGCGATAACCGTTCTTCAATGCAGTAATCAGCTTCCATTTTATTATCAAGTAATATTTTATGGAGAAACATAACATAATATCTCTTGATATTTTACATTATGATCTTATAGACACATTCACAGCAAGTATGCAGAGAGGACCTAGTGTTAAGACACTCCGATCTCCGCTGTTCTCCTAAATTTAGGGTATTGAGTGTTGAAAAGTGGAATTCGATGCCGTACTTTGTGTCATTAGAGAGGGAAAATGAAAATAATGCATTCTCCTAAATGAGAAACAAATCTACAACAGTTCTAACTAAATCTAAAAAATATTTTCGATTTAATTAAATTTAAGGTCGATGGAAAGTTTCCATTTCTCTTCTAAGTAATCGACCGACAAATACCTAGACAAACTTCGAAGAGGCAGAATAAGAACTTGAAAGCGTATAAGCACATACGAACTTGAAAGCGTACATTTAGTCGTAGATATTCATTCTTTTTTTTAAATATACTTACGCGGCGTTGAGTTCCGCAACTGCCTGCCTGCTTTGAGGGAAAAAGCGTGAAGCTGCTTTCCACCTAAGCTTATACAAAGACAGGTTAAAATAACTGTTAACACGTTTAGTATGTAGAATTTGTTAGAAACGCGGTTAACCTGCGCGCTGCGTCGCCGCGGGGGACCGTCCGCGGCCATAGATGATTTATGTGTATCCTACTTTCTAGTACTGTTATTGATTTACAAATTCTTTAGAGGTGTTTCTATGTGTTTTTTAATATGTATACATTTTTTATTTATATGTTACATGTTGGTATCATTTTTATAATTTTTGTAAACAGCTTCACGTCTTATCGTCTTTAATGGAGTAGGCTGATAGATTCTAGTGTCAAGGCACACTTTCACTCCTTATTGAAAAATTCTGGATCAAATGTCAGAACTGAACGCATTTCGTTCCCCCAGAGCGAGGAAATGAAAAACAAACTACCGAGAATCGAACCCACAGTTGTCGCGTTTATAGTTGGTTACAGATGCTGGTTTTATTTTTTACATTTACCGTATTATGATAGTAACTAAGAATTAAACGTACTTATACTAGAATTATAAATCTGAGACTAATCTTGTTTAGTAATACGCAATAGCTCGTTCGAATATAAAAATATTTTTGTACATGGAATGTCCCATCTATTGATACTGTTTTTTCCATTAAGGTGACTAACAAAAATTAGTTGTTGCCAATTTCTTTAAGTAACATGTTATTAAGCAGTTAATTTAGTTTTTTATTTATGTTATACCTATTTTATGAACTTTGCATTAGACATTGTGTATTGAGGGCCAGACCTCAACGCCACCTAAAAATAAGATGTAAGTAATAAAAAAATAAGAAATCCATAAAAGATTTCTTTATTCCCATCTAAAATGTGATAACATCAAGCTATAAAACAATATACATTTAGTCATTTAGAATAAAACCTTATTTTTACGGAATAAAGTCTACTTTTCTTTATTTAATTTAATTTGTAAGAATCAATTAAAACAGTTACTAATTAAAGAAGATAATAAAAACAAGTATTATAAAAGCTTAAAATTTATTGTGCTCTAAGTAAAACTGTTTTTTCTTTTTCTAATGAATTTAATATGACACAAAGATATGTTGGGTGGTTCACTAAGTTCACTAAAAAAAAAAAAATATCAAAATTGAATCTGTTATTATCAAAGGTGGCGTTAAGTTCCGTCATTCCACATGCAATGCCTTGAGATGGGAACTAAGTGTCTTAATACCAGGTTCCCAGGTTCCCTGTGTAACCCGCTAAATGTAGGATACACCGTGGATTTGTACTTGTAACATGAATTCCTATAATTTAGATGTGTCGTGGCGCAGTGGCGTAGCACCTGACAGTAAACGCGATGGTTATACGTTCGATTCCCACTGAGGGAATGAAGTATTCCAAACTGGTTGTAGGTTCAATTCAAACTATAGGAGCTTACTACGATTAATTCGTTTTCATTTCTCTGCTCTGGTTGGTAAGCGCGGCTTTAAGTTTCACTAACTAAGATTGAATATGTTGGGCGCGCGGAACGGAGTGTTATAACAATAGTTTCCCTCTTGAAGTCGCTAAATAAAACTAGTGAAGAATAGTGAGTTTTCACTGTGTTCGTTCTGTCGTCCTCGTTTAGAAAAATATAAAAAATTTTTTTAATTTTAATCAAGTTCAAGTCGATTGCCAAGGACAATAAAGAATTAAATATATTTTATTGTAAGCTATAAATTTGACAAAAATTGTCAATAATATCTGTTCGAGTGGTCGTTTCGAGCCAATTTGCATTTTGATTTGGCAGTGAAAGTATCGCTGGTTAATTCTATTTTAGTGAGTATATATTTGTTTTTTAATATATGTATATGAATAATAAATATGAAATATTTATAATGAAATATTTTCATTTATTAGCTCTGTTTATTAATATTCTAATATTAAGAAAAATTTGAGGAACTTGAAGATATATTTAATTCTAAACCTCCGAGAGGTATGGAGTAATCAATACATAAAATTATACAACTTTCCCTTCCCTATTTTATTGTGGTATTAAATAAAATTATAAATATATTTTTTGTGAAAAAAAAATACACCGTAACTTTTATTATTTTTTTACAAAATTACTTTACTTAAAATAATTTCCATTACTTGTCATTTATTATGTTCTATTATACTTGTCCCTTTTAAAATTCCTGCACCGACTTTGATGAAACTGTAAGTTTCAATCAGTGTTGAACAAGTTAAAATATATCTGATTTAAATTAAAAGGAATCATATCATATTTTTCAATTTCAATGTCGAATAAGAATTTTATTTAGTATCTTTTTAGATATTATGATGTTAGTCAGTAAACCGACGCAGGTATACTAAATACAAATTAAACTTCGCTTACTTTGACAAGCGTGGTCAACTTTAAGAAGATTATATGTAAATTAAGAACGAAAAAGACTCTCGGCAGTAAATATATGAGAAAAGTTTCTATAGTTCGTGGCCATCGTGGCACAGTGGCACAAGCGGGTCATATATAAACCGACAACTATTTAAGTAAAAACTTATTACTTTGAAATGAAACCTCGTTTATAACGATATTGTTTATATTATGTTTATTTTATGAAAAGGATTATTTTCTACTGTATTTGTATTTTCACATCCTCTTCAACACATTTAAAAAAACATTATAGCTGATATAAATAAAGAATTCAGATAAAAGCTCTTAGAGAAAATACGTTAAGAATTCCATTGAAGCGCATGAATAGGCACTAAATAAAATCTTAATAGGACTCACTTGTTGTTTATGTCTTAGGAATCTCTTTTTTAAATTACTGTCAAGTATATCGTTTTTTGTGAAAAAGTGTTCCCTAGTCTGAAATCGATCTTGAGATGCCGGTTTCATTGATTAATTACATATCTATGAATGAAAACGCTATTTCAAGATCGACCTTAGACTTGAGAGCGATTTATAAATACGGATCATAGATCGGGTGATGATTTAATAATCTATCGACCTGGTCTGATGATAGAGTCCGAACTTGAAAATCATGAACCTGAGACGACCTCCTCTCTAAGCAAAACTAAGCGTGCCGTTGAGACCCGCCATTCAACACGCAAAGTTTCGAAAATTGGGCGAATCGGGGCACAGAGGATTTTTAATACAAAAATTCCCTCGTGAAACATAATCTAAATTGGCGTTCAAAAATATTTTGGTATGGATATTTTATTTTATCATTTAATACAATTTAATAAAATAAATATAATAAAATATTGCAAAAATATTAAAATGTTATTCTCACAGTACCGCCTATTAAGATCGATCTACACCTCTTTATGGTCTGACAAAATACTTGTTATTGATCTCGGATTCGACCTTTATACAAAACGAACGACCTTTTGTAACATCCATATTCAGATCTATTCATACATTTAATATTTATCTTTGATCTGTGCTCTTTAGTTTTATGTTCGTTGCCAGAGTTCGTTGCTATAAGGTTGTTTTTTAGTTATTATTTAACTTCTTTTGTTGTTAGGTCTTATATTTTGGGTTCATATCTGAGATGAAAAATAATCATAAACAATAATTAATCACTAAATAATTTTCTAAATAAAAGATTTTCCCGTAACGGAGTGTCTTAAGGTTACCCTTAACTGCCTTGCTATATAAAATGAATCTAAAATATAAGATTAAAATAACATATATTTAACAAAATCGCTTAAAAATCGTATTAAGTCGATTAAAATGTGCAATAAACATTAAAATGTAAGAAAACGTTTATTTTATCGGACATTATACATACCGCTACAATTATAAGGCTCTTTACCCGAACCTGTAATAAACACTTTAGTTTATGAGATAGAGTGAATAAAACGATAAAAAAGTAAATTTTTACTTCGTTACGGCGCAAATAAAACAAATTCGACTGTATATTCGGAATGTGGTTTCCAATTTAGTTAACAGCTAAAAGAAAGGCAGATTTACGCTTAGTTCGAAATCAGGGTAGACAGAGAGAATCTGGTATAAAAGCATTTCATTCTCCAATTTCCGCCCAATTCTCGAGACGTTGCTAGTTCATTGGTGGAACTCAACGTCGTACTTTGTTTTGTTACTAGAGTGAATGAAAATTAAAGTAATTAATTTTCTCAACTGGAAATAGAACCCATAACTGCCTCGCTTACAATCAGAGGCCGACGACGAAGACGGCGCATACAAAAAGTTAACATATTCTTATCGCTACGTTCGCGTCCCCACTATAAATTAGTATCGAGTTAATCGCGGTGATAAATAACGATGCTGCGCTATTAAGACACACCCGTCCGTGAGACGACGCGCGACGTCGCAGTGACGTACGGCGTCATTATGACACAGCGTGAGGTTTTTATTTTGTATGGAAATTAATATGTTTCTTGCCTTTATTTATTAGATTAATTGACCTTTTAAAAATACTTTTTTTGTTTTAGTTTTTAAAGGAGTTTAAATTATGCTTTTCATAAATATTTATGTTATGTTTTAATTTAGTTGACGTTCCAAAGTTGGTAACATATTAAAGCTAGTGGTAGTAGTAGTTAATGTAATTTCTTGTATTAAGCAGTTCTGGCGGCATGCTGAGTAGGTAGACGTAATAATTAATACTTCAAGAGTGAGCAGAAAGAGAGGCAAGGAATGCGAAAATCGTATCGTTTGACAGTCGTTCTCTCTGGGTACCCCGTTAGAAAAAAATATCTAACACATTTTTCACATAGAAACTGTTCAAGTAAACGACATTCCTGTGCTAGAAATAGTAAAACTTGTGCTACTTAACAGCGATACAATTTGTTCTTTAATAATTTCTGTTCTATATGTAAATATGAGTTTATTGCATTATGTTAAGCACAAACAGTAATATCTTCGTATAATTATAGCAATTTTGTATACAACTTTATATGAAAGTGGAGTATTTAGATTGTTTGATATGAACTAAACGAATTAATGTATTTAAAATGCGCGATTATTTCGTTAATTTATAGCAGTTGATTGAAGTTTTATATGTTTTCAGTTATAAAATTATTATTTTACTTTTTAATCTGAATGTAAATTTCGATGTTGTTTTTTGCCATTTTATTTTTAATTGATATATTTACATTTAGCTTTTTTCTAAATATTACATCGAGGCGGAGATTGTAGTTTCGATTCCCACTCGCNAAACGACATTCCTGTGCTAGAAATAGTAAAACTTGTGCTACTTAACAGCGATACAATTTGTTCTTTAATAATTTCTGTTCTATATGTAAATATGAGTTTATTGCATTATGTTAAGCACAAACAGTAATATCTTCGTATAATTATAGCAATTTTGTATACAACTTTATATGAAAGTGGAGTATTTGGATTGTTTGATATGAACTGAACGAATTAATGTATTTAAAATACGCGATTATTTCGTTAATTTATGGCAGTTGGTTGAAATTTTATATGTTTTCAGTTATAAAATTATAATTTTACTTTTTAATCTGAACGTAAATTTCGATGTTGTTTTTTGCCATTTTATTTTTAATTGATATATTTACATTTGGCTTTTTTCTAAATATTACATCGAGGTGGAGATTGTAGTTTCGATTCCCACTCGCATTTGTTAATTTTGTAGATTCTCTCACTCTGTTAAGTTTACTTCTGCCACTTAACACGTAATATCCTTATATTGAGCGAACTTTGGGAGACAGTGTCTTAACAGTATATTCCCTCTGCCCAAACTATAAAACAATATAACATCTACGGTGTGCATTAACTAATAGTACGCTTGTTCTAGAGCGAGGCTGTGCAATCGTTAATGGAAGTGTGTACAAAGTTTGCATCTAAGACTACCTGCGGACCGTACATCTTTAATGTCATAAAGGTAGAAAAAGATAAAAAATATTTTGAGCTTTATTCATGACTTCATTCCTACACAGCTTCATTTAACTAATGACAATGTTAGTGAGACATTTGTAGACGTTTTTGCTCCATAATAATTTTCCAATGTTTGGCCAAGTAGACAGTAAAATAAAATCAGAAATGTATTTTAGGTCGTGTGTACTCATACATTCAGTTTTTTTTGTTTATATATTGATTTTATTACAATCGAACCCACGACCATCGCGTGCAGTTGAATAATAATATTTCTCCATCACTTTGGGCATTGTATTTTTTAAAGTATTGTTTACGCTTTAAAGAACATAATTTCTTTTGTTTGTATATTTTTAGGCTCATAAGTGAACATTTTTAATGCTTTTAAATGCGACGATGTTCAGTCAAAAAGTACTGGGAAATTTAGCACAAGTTTCAAATTGTGTGTTTCAACAATTAAAAGTATACTTTACTTTAAAATTTTAAGCAAAAATAAAAAAAGGCTTTAAGAGGATCAGCGTGGTTGTAAAATTCTTTGGAAAAATGACCAAAATATAAAAGAAATGCTATTCAAAATTATTGTTATGCTTACTATAATATACTCGTATAATGTTCTGAATTAAATATTTCTAAATGTTATACCGTCTTGACGTAATAATAACATGCAAAAGAAAACACACATTTCTGTTTTGAAAAACGAGCTAATACATTATAATGTACACCATTATATAATTGCCTAAGCAAATGCCTACAGCGTTTCTTGATGTTTGGAGTAGTTCCTGAGATTAGCGCGTTTAAACAAATATCTAGTTTTATAATATAAGTATAGATTTGTTTTATCCTTGTCTGCTAAGACAAATTGAAGTGTTTATATAAAAAGACTCATATAATAATAAAAAAATCGATAGAAGTAATTATAGAGTAGAAATGATACACAGACGTAAGGTGTGCTCGGCGCCGGCGGCCATGCTAATGAAGGTAGCGCGGCCAGCACCCACTTGGCTCGTATACAGTGTACTCGTATGAAGTTAAAAGAAAGCCCGTCTTCGACAGCATTCCATTCTTTTACATTTTAAAGTAAAAAGTATGTATTTATATATTTCTTTTTCATTTTGGGGTTCCGTATTTCAAAAGATAAAAACGGAACCCTTATAGATATATAAATAAAGAGATTGTGGCGCAATGATATAGCGTCTGACTGTAATTTCAAGCTACGGTTGTAGTTTCCAACCATACTGTCAATTTATTATTTGTGCCAAAAGTTAAGAAAAGAGAGTCTCATCACTACGTTCTGTCTGGACACTACTTTATAGTGTATCTTATAAGACAAAACATGCAACCTTGTTTTGTTCAGTACTTAAAGAGGTAAATTATTTTTATTGACATCAACAAAAAATGGCTTGTAAAGATTATCTCGGAACTGAAGACCGACGTTATAAAAGAGTCATTTGGATCTCAAACAAAGAGGTTTGTACGTTAAACTTTATTCCACACAAGTTCATGAAAGGAGATTGAAAAGGCGTGCTTTACTGAACGATGTACAGAGAGACAGTGGTATAGAAATAAATTGATTTTGTAGACCTGTATGACCTGTATGTATATACATATGTTACTATTCTACTTTTATGTAATTATTGATTGACAACGCACGGACGGAAATTTTGAAGTTAGAAAATTGAAATTTGGCAATTATATAATTAGGTTAAAGAGTGTAGGCGAGCCAAAACAGGACTTCTCAAAAATCGTACGAGAACGAGTTTTGCATTTTTCATTTTAATATTTATTTTTAAAGTTCACGAAAAAAACGAGCGACGACTCATAAGTAGTATTTTATAGAGGACATAAGATTAAAAAGGTAACACTCTTAGATTCGAACCTATAGCCATCGCTATTATATGTGTACATATAATGCTTAAAGACAAATTCTGTGACCTTATTATATGTGGTTTAACATAAAGCCACTAACAAAACTTAAGCCCAAAATAAATTAGGACTAAATGACTTTCATATCTGCATCTCGGTCTCGCTGACAACTGAGAAATTTAATATCTTAAGAGACCATCGGCACAATCGAGGGCCGCGGTCGTAAAAGCAAAAAGAAGTTTCGAATGAAAATGCCTCTTTTTAATTGTATTCGCTACCTTATTACTTTTGACAGGTATTTACTACTGCGCTGATAGTGTTGTTTTATATTATTACAATATTTTTTTTACATATTAATTAATATATTTATATTTCATCGTAGTTATTTTTTTTATAAACAAAAAATGTAGCTTATATAAGAATAACCAATAAAAAAATCATATAAGAATAATATGTTTTTAACATTGACGCTTAATCTTTCATACAGTAGTGTAGGTGGAGAGAACTTAATGATAAGACACCTCATTCTCCGGAATGTGGCAGAGCTTAACGCCGCGTTTTGTCTTGTTAGTGACAGCGAGGAAACAAAAATAATTTAAGTCTTCTCCTGGAAATCGAATCCACTCCCACTTGTGCCACGACAACACCGAGAGATGACTACAAAATTATGTGTGAAATTGAATACAAAAGAGTAAATTTATAGATATTTAAATAGCGCTAATAACAATAATGGCCAATAAATTTTATTCAATCTCCTCTACGCCTACTGGGAGAGCAGAGTAGAGGTGCGTTTAACAGGTAAGTGTGCTTGCCGTTATAATGCAATATGTTCACATGTTCTTTTAATAGGGTTTTTGTTTGATTTTTTGTTTGTTGTGGAGCTTTAATTGGATTTTATTTTTTGTTATGTGTTTACAATTTGAACTACGTTTTAGATAGTAGATTTATATTAAGGACAAAACAGGAAAGTGTGAGGCTGTACAAGCGATGGTTCTGGGTTCGATAGTGCGTATCGGGGAGGTAAATATTTAAAGTACTTCATTTCTTTCTTCTCGTCACGAGGAAGCGACGCGTTTGGTTTTTCGACACGTATGTCATGTTTCGAAGATTCGGTGAAAAGTAGAGAATGGAAGTGTCTTAAATGGGAATGGAGAGTCTCAACACCAATTTCCCAGGTTCCACTTTCTGTTTTTCAAAAACAAAACTCAAGCCCGAAATAAATTATGGACTATATTACCCCTATATCTACAATAAGTATAGGAAGCCTAATAATTTATAAACAATAAAGCATAGTGTGTAATATGTTTATGGTTTAATAAATGATATATTATTAAATACGTATAAATCACTGGCAATAGGGAGTAAATTCAGCAATCGCGATCTCTGGAGCCCACGCGGCGTGTACCTACTGTAGTACTTAGTTGTTAAGTTACAAATAAAACTAGTAGAGTGCTTCGGTTTGGCTGTTGAATGTTAGTAATTTTATATAAATACATATCACGTTTATTTTTAAAGTAACTGTTAATTATTAAAGTTGATTCATAATTAAAAGCTTTAAAAAAACGGCCAAGTGCGAGTTAGCGTCGGTTGCTATAGCGGCAACAGAAATACATGATCTGTGGAAATTTAAGGACGTCTTGATAATAACCCGTTTCATCATAATTAATTAGTAATATTCTAATATTTCTTGCTATGACATCTTGATACTAGTTTAGTTTAAATATTCTTTTTAATATTTTTTTTATTTTATGCTTCTGATTTTTTTTGTATTTTCTCTTTTCTTCACATTATATAAATATAAAAAGTTCTTTTATGTTTTTTCACGATGGATTATCGTATGAGTCAGTTGAATACTAATCACTTCACTAAGTTAATGTTAAAAAAAAAACAAACCAAAAATCACAGAAATTTTCAATATAGTCAAATGAAAGTTAGATAATACTCAACATGCTATATTAGCGTGAAAAGTGGAGGACGGAGTGTCTTAACACTGCCTACTCTCACTCCTCCAGTAATGCGAAATAGAGCACGAAATTAAAAAAAAAAACCCTATACCACATCCACCTGCATCAAAATACAAAATAAGCAATAAACAACAATTATCATACATTTAAATACAACAAAAAGGCTTAAATAGATACAAGACGTAATAAAACTCGAATGCATTCATGAGATTAGTTCAAATGGACCAATAAAATCTGTCATCGACATGTAGCGAGTGTAATGACGCGTATAAACCCACGTAAATCTTTAAGCACGATCGTAAGCTTTCGAATGACATCGCGAACTAAGTTGCATCGGGATTGTATTGAATTGCTCTTTTTATATAATGTATGTAATTACGCATTTCTGTAATAAGATTATTTTTAGCTTTTGGTTGTGTCCCGTGATTAGCAGAGTAGGCAAAGGGAACCTAGTGTTAACACACTCCGTACCCTACTTTCCGCCCTTTGCATATTAAATTACTGATATCAACATCGCGTTTTCTTTGTTACCGAAGGAAACAATAGAAAGCGTCGATATCGAACCCGCAACCGTCACGTTTCGTGACAGAAATTGTCTCAATGTGCGTAGCCTGTGCCTGATAGCGTCTGTATTCATTAATTATATTCATAAATCTAAGATTATATAAGATATATTTATTTATGTATATGTTGTATGTGTTATTAAGTAATAATTAATTCCCGTACACGGACTTACCAAATTACATACGGTAATAAGTTTTTTGAGTCGATTGAGCAACGTGTAAGAGGAACTTGGACGATTTTGTGTTAAAAAAATATTTCCATTGTTTCACATCAAAGTCGAAGTCGAAGTAATATCGTCTATATTCAGAATCTATATCTATATTAATATTATAAATCATAAGAGTTTGCTTAGTTAAATGAGTCAATCTCAGGATTTTTTAGCAGGTTAAGCAGATGTGTTTCTCATTTTCGCAGAAATTTCGAGGCATCTCGTGTTGAGTAGCAACACTCAACGCTTCAAAATCTCAATTATATTCTCAAGGAACTATTGATATGATCGATCCATCTCATTGAGTATTATAAAGAACAAAGTTTTTTCCTCATAGCATTTCCCCACTTTCTGCGAAATTTTCGAGACCAAACGCCGTGCATTGGTAGAACTTCAATACTGAATTCAAGCTACCATATTATACCTTCGGAAGCTAAAATACTCCCTGAATTGAGTGTTGAAGCATCAACATTATCACCGATACCGACAATTTAATGATAATTTGACAAAATCCAGGTGTAATTTACAAAAACGTAGAATTAACAATTCGTCAAGCGCAACGGAACATCACACGATACGTCATTTGAAAGTTTTTTAACGTGTTATTATGAAAACGCGCACTGCAGCGCTGCCCATCAATCAAACGTTCGATACGGGCTCATTCATTCATTCGTTGTTTTTTTTCCATCTTTCATTTTATTTTATGAAGCCCAAATTTGAGGCTTCTGGAGTTGTACCTAATGCATGTTGAAAATATTTTTTTTATTTTAGTATAAATATGATTTTTTATGTTTAAAATACTTACAGAGAAAGACTTGGGATTACCTAGATCATATACTTTATAATTGTGGGTTCTATTTCCAATTAGAAGAATGAAATATTTTCATTTCGTTGCTCAAATAAAACAAATTGCGTCGTTTAGTTACGTGAGGAAAGTGGTGTATAGAGCACTAGTACTCTGCGTACTCAACTCTGTTATCCTGTATCTAGCATAAAGTGTGGAATGAAAAACATATAAAGCGAAAAAATTTTAATATATATAAATAATCCTTGTCTTGTCGAACGATGTCGAACTTGTCTTGTTACCGCGGCAAGTAAATGAAAACAATTCATTCCTGCAGTGAGAATCGAACTCACAACCATCCCGCTAGCATACTGTACCACTTTGCCACTACAACATCTTAAAAGTAAACATTTAAAAATGACGGTAAGCGGTAAAATATAGAATAATTTATAGTAATTATAACGATGCGTATCTTTCAAATAAGTTCGAACAATGTTTTTACCGTATTCTCTGTCAGGAAGCGGCGTTGAAGCCCTACAAAATGTTTCCTATCGGACACCATCCTATCTGTTAAATTATATCGTCGATCTGTTTGTAAAAACAGTGGTTCTGCATAACAAATATATGTATTTATATTTTTTTATTATGGCAAGAAAATTTTAAAAGCCATCTTATTAATAGAATAGTAAGATTTTTTTCTGCTAAGATTAATTAAAAGAAATATGTCAAGCAGGTTAAGTAGAATAGAAAAGCATTAAGAGAGGAAAATAATCCATTTTTTCCGTCCCTATAGGAACTTCGATCCTACAGTAAGTAAGAAAAAAAAAAAATTCCATTTAGTCTTAAAATCAAACAATAACAGAACAAAGTTGCGGGTGACTAGGTATTTATTAGAAAAATATGTCATATTAATTTGTATCGTAATATTCAATTTTACGATACAAATTAATATGACATATTTTTACATGTATTCTATAATTGTGTATATTTATCTTTGTTATTACCGGTCAATTTCCTCCGTGTGTTTTCCATACAACGTGACATTGGCGAAATGAATTGTGCTCAACTGGCACGCTCGAAACGCCATATACCGAGAAATCAATCAATATTCAATTTTTTTATCGAAATTTGTATTTTCTTTTAATTTACAGTAATAAAATTTCATAGATCCCTAAAAAGATGAGTGACCTTGCATAGGATCACACCGTGACCGACACGCTTCCGTAGTGATCGCCCGAACTAGCCGTTGAAAGTTTAACAATCATTATTACATAATAATTGTAAATGATTGTGGGTTCGATTCCCACTCACGGGAACAAAAATATATTTCTCGGTTTAGTAACAAAACAAAATTCGACCACTTAACGAAATGTCTGGCAAAACGTGAGGTGCGCGGAGACCGGAGAGTATGTTGAATGAATATGGTGGTAGTAGTTACAATCTCAATTTATTTATTTTTAAGTCTATAATTTGGATACAAGGCGGGAAGTCAAGTTCTGTTTCTTGTGGAATGTGAAGAATATAGTGTTGGAATGTGTCAAAGGGTATAAAACTAAATAAGTGCTATATTAGGTCCCCCCATTCAACACTTTAAAACTTGCAAATTTGTCTCGAAAATTGTACGGTGCCTTGAGAACGAAAGTTGCAAATCGTATTTAAAATGACAATATTTTTAAACATAATCATTTCTTTTACTGGTAATTGAATCTACGTCCCAGCAATCAAGTATACAGGTATTTTCTAACTATATATTGGTCCCATTCTTATTCTCACTTTATTTTATAGCCAGTTAAAATATTAACAGCGCCATTCCCGTTTTATTATTTTGCATAACAGTATCGTCCATTTATTTTATGACGAAAGGACTGGTCTGTTTGAGTGTTAGTGACTGTGGTCGCTTTGTTGTATTTTAATTGTATCGAGTATTTATATATATATTTAAAGTTAATGCAATTTGCTGTATTTTTTCTTTATATACTATATGAAAAGAGTGTAATGACTCTATTTTTTTGTTTTAATAAACATCTAGAGCCATCGGATTAACAGCCACATATAATGCTGCTGCACCATAACGGCCTACTATTTTTATAATAGTTGTATACCGAAAGGTCCAGCCAGAGTGTATTTTGCTTGGTGCTATTTACACTTTAAATGTAACGACTTCTGACTGAGTTCCTTTTGACTTATATAATTTTTATACTATCTCTTATATCAATATTATATTTTTAGTAAGCACTTCAAATGCATCTACTGCAAACGACAAAAAATGGCTATTCGACATTGAAAAGTATCAATCTGCATATGTTAAAACTGTACAAGATAAGATGAAGATAGTATTAAGAAAATAGTAAGAGAATAACTCTTACTATTTTCTTAATACGTAAAATAATGAACCTACTACCAGAATATGGCTTTTTTTTCAGCTTCAGAGTGGACAAGGGGAACCTAGTGTTAATATACTCCGTTTTACACTTTCAGTCTATTTTTTTTTATCTCAACACCGTACACCGAACGTTATAAGCTTACAAATTGCATAGTTTTAAAAGTTATTCTTATTTTTAGATATATCGCTGCCATCGTAATATTTCATTCGCACACATTAATTAAAACGCTTAATAATCTCACACAGAGCAGTAACTAGAACGTCGAAGCAAGTTATTCATTTGTCGTTTAATCTGCTCTATAGATTTATTATTTGTATTTGAAAAAATACGTTTTTTGCCGCACTACAGTGTAAGCAAGAGCCTAGTGTTAAGACACTCTGTTCTCCGCTTTATCCCAATTTTTGAGGCGTTGTGTATCAAGTTTTCACATTAAAATAAATAATAAAATTAAAATAAAAAAATTTTTTAAGAGGGGCTTAAATATGCTAATAGTTATTTTTTTGCTATTTTTCTCTCCGGTTCGCTCTTGGCCAGTTTTATAGTTACATACTGTCCTACCTCACCCCCAAGTTGACTTTATAAACATAACTATATTACTAGCATACTAATGATCAACTACCTTTATACATTTCCTGTAAGGAAATAATATATAGTGTCAAGACATTCATTTATTCATTCATTTACAAAACTAATAATGTTTTTTTACATTTATTCGGCGAAAAAAAGTGAAACTGCAAAAAATATATATTAGTCGTTAGCGATATATTTCTTTTCTGAGTGTGAAATAACACTTGCTAAAAATAAAAAAAAGCGTAATTTTTTTTCATTTTGCAACGGTAACTAACTCGAAGCTATGTGGCCGTGTATTTACTTGCACTTGTCCCGGCGCTGGAATTTAGATCTACACGATTGGTCTCGACTATTTGTTAGAGAATGCACTAATTAGCAGAGAATTTCTAAGTAAAGCGAAAATATTGCTCCGAGAATTTATCAGTGGCTTTTGCCCGCGACGTCGTCCGCGAGGAAATATAATAATGTTCTCACTCGCGTAAATTAAATATTTTATATATTCATTCCCTCGCTCTGCGACGAGGCAAAAGCAAGGCGTGACATATTATGTTATTTATGTCATAGTGTAGCTTAAAACAATTAAAGTTAAAATGTGCCATTTTTCTCAGTTCTACACTGTATCCAGCACACAAATTAGTGTTCAGAGTCTCCGTTTGCATTAAGACACTTGCGCTTTACACTTTCCGCTTAATTATAGAGGTATTGATCGACACCACACCTAAGAATTAATATTATTAAGTATTTTTTATTTCCTCAAGTGGAGTAAAATCCATAACCTGTCGCGTTTACAGTAAGAGCCTTGCGAGTATCCTCACTTGGCTTTGTCACTGTACATTTGCAAATAACTTTTGCAAGCACTACAATAATAATATAACTCTTTAAGAGGTTTTTTTTTTTATTTAATTGTAAATTTTGCTCTGTTTCATATATTTACAATAGTTACTAAGCAACGCTAGGGAGGTGGGCGTTAATAGCCGCGACCCAGTGTATCACTAATGCGGTTATTATCGTACAAATTGTTTCTTGTGTAAATTTGCTAAATGTTATAAATAAAAAAATAAATAAAATAAATAAATAACTACTTTTGATACGCTATATAATGCCAGGAGCTGTGAGCTGCTTTACTTTAAAAATACAGTCAAAAAAATATATTTTTCTAGAGGACTAAATCGCTTCGATAATTTGTATTACAAATTTCATATCACGGCTTAGCTAAGTAAAAAAAAAATACTTTCTAACATACCAGTTTCCTACGAGCCCAATAAATCGAACAGCTATCACAACATTGGGACCACTTACTAGAAACGCATATCATTTACTTTGTGAAGTCAACCAAATTTGAGTTCTAAACAAATATCACATGTTACTGTCAAACTAAATATCACTGTCCCTTTCTAAGGGATATATTTTTGTGTGGGCAAGACAAGAACAAAATATCACAGGCTACTGTGAAAATCAACAGACACTCTTGCAAGTACATTCATAAGTAAGTGGCCTTCGTTACTTTGTAAAATTAAGTTATGATTATTGTATGTCTTTAAAGTTGTGATCATTTTGATTTATTATTTGTGAATAAAAAATATTTGCCACCCCCTATCCTATCCTATCTTATAGCAGGGATGGTAAAGGAAACCCAGCTTCAAAACCCTTTAATCACCAATTTCCACCTGAATTGAATGCATTGTGTATTGTGTGGCGGAACTTAATATTGCAATTTTGTTTACCGTAGCGAGGACACGAAAATAATTCATTCCCTCGAATAAGGATCGACACTCGAACATGGCCCCACTGCACTGCGGTGGTCTTATTTAATTCTTTCCAGGAAAAATATTTTTCGTTTTGTCAAAAACGATGATGAATGTAAAATGGTGAATAGTCAACAAAGTTAAATAGTGTTTAATATATTTTAAGCTGTTTCTTTATATTTGGTCAAAAGTGAGCGGAATAAATACACATACATTTTTGTAACACAGAACAAAAATATATGTTTTAACAAAATGATAAAGAGACGCGGGTTTCATAAGTTTATTATTCTCTCTCATATGGCACAGCATCCATATAGCATAATATACTTTAATATAAATTTAGCTGCAGTTATTTCATTATAAACAGTTTAAACGATAATATTCCCATATCCGTATGCAGTAAATCATTTTCCGCTAGTATTTATGGCTGCGCGTGCGGCGATTTCATACGAATTATTTATGTCGTATGAGAACTTCCTTCTTCTTAAATGTATTAAAAGTAGTCATAAATGATAAAGGAATGTACGCCGGCTCGCAGCTTTGAAGCGAGCTTTAAAGTAAATAAGGGTTTATTTGTATGTTTATTTCATCTTCGTTAAAGTTCCGCATTCACCACATTTCGCTCGCTCGCTCTTTTGAAAAGTGAGTTGAGGTGAATTGACATGTCTCATTTCATGTAAGTTCTACCTAGTTTGCTAACAACNGTTATTTCATTATAAACAGTTTAAACGATAATATTCCCATATCCGTATGCAGTAAATCATTTTCCGCTAGTATTTATGGCTGCGCGTGCGGCGATTTCATACGAATTATTTATGTCGTATGAGAACTTCCTTCTTCTTAAATGTATTAAAAGTAGTAATAAATGATAAAGGAATGTACGCCGGCTCGTAGCTTTGAAGCGAACTTTAAAGTAAATAAGGGTTTATTTGTATGTTTATTTCATCTTCGTTAAAGTTCCGCATTCATCACATTTCGCTCGCTCGCTCTTTTGAAAAGTGAGTTGCATTACAACTAGCATTAATTATTTGATCTTAGTGTCGTTTAGATTGTGGTTGTAATGCCTCTGTATGNCAAATCAAAATCAAATCAAAAACACTTTATTGCACAAAGAAGATACAATTAAATTTCTAATTTAGATACAGTGCATAGGCGGCCTTATCACTGTAAGTGATTTCTTACAGGCTACAAGTGATTTCTAGACACTACTTTCTGTACGTTTTATTACTTTTTGAGATATTACGTTAAATTTTGTTATTAAGGCCTATCAGAGCTATCGTCTAGATATAAGTATAAAACATCTACCAGCTCTTTTAGTTTCGCTTGAAAATGAAATGAATATATTAAAAATATGTAAATTAAATCTAACGTTACAATGCCGTATTTCCAGTCTCTTAAGACAACCTGTTTAACTTTTAGAAATTATTTAATACAATAATTGCCATAATATGTAAAAGATTGATAGTAAGATCTCTTAACATCAATTAACTTCTATAAAAATAACTGTTATTAAAATTTGCGTGTTTTTGCTTCATAATTTGTATAAATATGTATATATATACATATTTTGACTTAACACCTAATGGTTATGGGTTCGATTCCCACTCAGAATATTGAATTATTTTGTTTGTGTATGTTTCTTGTTTTGTTGAGGTAGAGTGCAGCGTTAAGTTACATACATACATGAAACACGTAAAATTCCAACATCTTGTCAGAAATTAAAAACGAATTGTAAGAAATTCACATGTAATGCAATAGGTTCTTTCTCCCTTCCACTACGGAGCAAAGCGTGAAAATTGAGACGCGTGAAACTTAATATTCATGTAAGTATTTGGCCACCCTGGCGTTTGACGATAAGTAATAACTTCATATAAATAAACAAACACAGCTTCTAGTCTAGGTACGTTAATTTATTTAAATGATAAATTTATGTATGTTTTTCAAAAATATATGGATTAATAAAGAAACATCATAATTATGACTTATTCAGAAGACTACTATAAGCTTAAGAACTCGATATTCTACATGTTTATTATTTCACATTTTATAAGGCGATCCTTAATACGACTTCAGCAACTTGTTCTTTACGACAGTTCTTACAGTAATATATAATATTGATAAATGATTTAAAAACCGCATATAAAATTGTTTAACCTGATACGACGCGAAGAAATTACCCGCATGATTGTACTACGCTACGGTCAAGTTGTGGGCTTTGTGGATTTCCTTAGATGGTGTAATATTTAATATAAAGCGGATACTAACCATAATTTCATAGAAAAGATGTAGTAAATAGAAGTTTGAAAATCTTTTCCTGTTTATTTTAGACATAACATTTTTTGATGTCTTATATTAGAGCCGTATATTGCGAAAAAACAGCTTATATATGATTTTGCGGTAGGCAGATGAAATCTAATTTTAAGGCTCTCCATTCCTATCCCAATGTTCAAAAAATTGCATAATGAGTGGAGGAATTCCACGCCGAAGGTTAGTGAGATCGAACCTGTCTCACTGCTTCACGACTTACAATCTCAATCATTAAGTTTATTTATATACATATATCAACTATAAGAATATTACGTATTTACACAAATACACAAATTTGTTTTCTATTATATTATTTACTGCAATTCGCTTTCATTTGAGACTTAGACTAAGCCCTTCACCGCAAAGTTGTAGTGTTCTCGGTCGGGCTATTACCGAGTGCGGTAAACGTCCGTTCGATAATACTCGTACCGACCGCTACCGTAGCTTACAAAGGAAGGTAATGAAAAATATTTTAAAATATTAAATTCTGGTAAGATTTCATATCAATCAAATCAAGCACTTTAAAAAAATAGACTTATTATAATTTGTCATAATACAGTAATAAAAGTAAACTTTACTCTGTAAAAAATATATACATAAATTGAAAACACTATAAATCATATTTGTACTTCACTACTATAAATTAATAAATAAAGTTGTTTGAACAACTACTATTTAATTTATTTTTTATACATAAGGACATCTAAATATAAACTAACGAGCAAGTCGAGCGCGTTGAAGTCTTTTGTACGGCAGCTCAAAGGCTCACAATACGAACAAGTGGCAGGTACAAAAGGTCTTTGATTTTCTTTGATTTATGTTACAAAGGGAACAGAACAAGTGTCTTGTAATGGTATGTTAGAATATAAATAAACCTTTGCTATTATTTTATCAAGATATCAAATAATGAACATTGCTTAATAATTATTATTATTGAATGAAAGAAAAAAGTCGATTTCGTTGTTAAAATTAATTTTAAATACTTTCAGGCAATAATAATTTTATTTATTTTATTTGAAATAAAATGCACTGTAATAAAAAAAAATATTTGATTTTGTTTTTATAAATATTAACGTGTAGATTATTTAAAATAATAAGAAACTGAAATAAACTTAATATTATAATACTTACTCATTGCAGCTGGTGCCGATGGTCTGGGTGACAGTGACCAAAGTGGTTGTGGTCGTAGTTAGCTTATCTCCCACACACTTTTTACGGGAGCATTGATCCAAGACTGCGTCCTCCTTTAGAGGCTGCAGCACCTCCTTCATTCTGTTTGGTCCAGTTTTAACTGATGATCTTTGAAACTTTAGACTTGCCATCGTCTTTCCATCACTCGATATCTCCGTTTCTTCTGTGATCATGGCACCCTTTTTTGTTTTACTCACTGATTTAGACGTTTTCCCAAAAATATCACCATTTTTATGCACAATTTCTTTAGAATCTATCAATTCACTCTTAGGTTCTAGAGGTAGACCGTTACTCAGCATACTCTTTATATTATCACTACTAAGATTTGATGATAAGAATTCGTTCAAATCATCATCATAATTTTGTATTGGTTGTCTTCTTTGGTCATTTTGCCAGGTTTTATCGAAACCATATATGGGTTCCGATTCAGCACCAAACCACTCTTTATCAGGTTTATTGTGAGTTTCATTTTTCTCATCTGGTGCAGGTTCTATATTGTTAAAATTATCTTCAAAAAAATCATCTGTCAGTTCAGTAATTTGGGCACCGTGACGTTTTATGTCTACATCACCGAAATATGGGTGGGCCGGTGTGTTTACTTTTCGCTTTCCGTACAACTGTCTGTAATACTTCTCCTGGTCACCATACATCCAGCACACTTTCCACCATTGCTTGCACATTAATATATTAGCTGAGTTTGATGATTTCACATGCCTCGTCGCAGTTGTCGACATTTTATTATTTTTTATCACTTCACACTAAACCTGTTGATGGTTACGTTTGGAATGAAGTTATGTGTAATATATGGTATGGAATGATAGCGACGACAAATTACTTCAACTTTTTCTATTTTATTTCCACCAAAACAAAGGTCGACTAGTTATTGTTTCAATAATAATTTAAGAAACCAGTATATATATTAATTGATAATTTTAATAAATGAAATATTAATATTTAGAAATAATATTTTAATGTATATGAGATCCAATTCTAAAGTAGGAAAATTGCCAATTTCATTTCAGGTTTATTATAGGGCAGCATCCACTGCATTCCCTACTCTACTTCCTAAAGTGCATCAATCATTACAATGTGTTGCACAGTATATTTTACGTTCTTATTAGACCTAGCTAAGGTTCACTTTGGCTTAAATCTAACGCCATGAAGTTTATTGCGTTGAAACCTATTACCCGTAATTTTGCACTCCTGCACTTCCCTTTATTTATTATCTTTCTTCTCATTCCCGCTACGTGATTTACCGGTTAATTTTAAATTTGAAATAGCACTGAAATAATATATTGTTCTTATTGTAGAATAGTTGCATATATAGTTCGTAGTTAAGCAAATTGCGTATGTTTCTTGCGGTAATAACATTTTATTCATTATGATACTGGTATTAACATATGTATAAAAAAATATGCTTCTCCTTAAAATTTATCCGAGTAAAGCTTAATGGACACATTTAAAATCAACTAGTTATGTTAATAAAAATTACATCATACATGCATATATGTATAAATTTATTGTTTTCTTTTTGTTTTTCATGACATTAACTTTAAAACGCTTATTTTTAAAAAAGCTTATAAATTATATCTTACTAAAAAAACCAATTCAAAATCTTATTGCGTACGCGCGAGCATAAAATTTCAAAGCGATGTTAATGACCATTAAATTACTTTTACGCTTTTTATATAAATTGTGTATACATATTTTATGTGAAAATTAGAGTGTAATAAGACGAAGTACCGGTTTATGCAAAAATATGATATTTCTTGGCTAATTTATATATTATACATAGTAGGCATTTAACTAATCTTTATATGTACATGAAATGAAGGTACCTTAGTGACATTTACGTTTTCATTGTTTCTCAGTTATAAAACGTAATAAACCTCCAGAAAGCCAACGTATATTTTTAATGTGTTTCTAAATGAAAAGGTCCCATTTTAATTTAAATGCTATCTACATCACAAAATGAATGCAAATTTACTCATATTAAATGTAATCAACATCGCCATCTAATCAATTAACAAATTAACGCAATAAAGGAAGTGAATATACTTTAAAAAGGACATTAAAATAATTGCAAATACATAGGTATATAGAATTTTGGAATATGGTCAAAAGATATATCTATATTTTGTTTTTTTTTAATTAATTTAAAAATAGCATTATTTCTTGATATCGAATCTTACTAAATTGAAACTTTTGTATAATAAATACTGGAGCCATCGTGACACGAGCGCGAGACTTCAAGCGCAACAGCTGTGGGTTCAATTCCCATCAATGCAAATGAAAGATTTAATATTTTATTTACTTACTCCTACGAGCACGTAATGTCTCAAGAATTCAACAGAAAATGAGGAACAAAAGTGTCTTAATGGGAACGAAGTATCTTAACACCAGATTCCTAGATTCCCTCTGCCCACCCTGCTGTGTGCTATGCTAGGGATAAAGCGTGAGCGTGAGCTTTACAATTTTACTTACAGTATCAAAAATAATGTGAAGGCCTAAATCTTTTAACAGTAAGGAGAGTTTGGAAAAAGCAATATTTCTACAAATAGAATCAAAGATCTATTGATGGCTGTAATTTAATAGATGCAAGGCAAGTCACGTTGACCGAAGGCGAGTCCATTAAAAATCAATTATCAGTAAAAAGCGGCAGGTGGTCGCCCGCTGTACGCTCCAGCGTATGCTATGTATGTCGGTACTAGGCACTCTGCCTTGGTTTCTCTTTGATATGAATATGCGTAATAACGTGAGATCGTTTTATGTGAGATATTAAAGGAAAATTTATGAAAATACTTCGTATGAGGTCAAACTCTATCTAGAAACTCGAAATCCATGTAATCTAGTAAGTATCACACCTGTCTATGAATCTTAATAACAAAAGAACAATCAATTAATGTAGATGGAAATAATGTGCGCATATAAAATTGTTCATAATAATAATTTTTTTAGCTCTGATGTTACAAACAGACAAACAGTCAAGACTAGACCACTGGAGGAATTTAACTACGTTCTACGTACTACCCGCTCTAACAAAACAAAGGCCACGTTGAGTTACGCCTCTCAACAGAAGTCTTTAAAGGAAAGGAAGAATCAAGTTAAATGTAACTAACTAGTCCTTTCCGTTCAACCAATTTGGACCCAAAACAATCATTTTTTCACAAACCATACGACATGATATTAATTTGTTTAAAAAGGCAGAACGTAAATAAAACGTAGCGTTAATTTGTTCTACCAATACAGTATGATTGTAAATGATGCGCACTTAAGGGAACCCTGAGCTCATGCATTTTAATGAATGCGTGTCCCGAGAGGCTCATACATTTATTTTTTAAGCGAAACATGTACAAATTAATCAAGTGGCTAATCATATTATCCTTTAAGAGAAGTAGAGAAAACTTAAGTATTCATTGTTAAATATCTGTACATGGCAGGAGAGGTCTTTGATAGATTTGTTTATTTAGCATATTGGCATAATAGGCATGTCATTTTTGTTTAGTTTTTAAACACGTTGCATACTTAATGGTGTAACTCAACTCAGTACTTTTTTAAGTGATCTTTCAAAGAAATATCCGCTAGGCTTTTGAATTTAATGAAGTCACATTAAAAAAAGTTTTAGCTTTTAAACTGTACTTTAGTAGGCAGAGAAAGTATTGCAATCCTAGGTCAAGACTAGGCCACTGCGCCGCGGCCACTAATTTGCTAGTAAAAAATACAACAATATGGTAAAATTTGTATTAAATTCGATCACATGACAAGCAATTTACATATTTCACATTATACCACAAATATGTACATACACATGTACTGAGAATGTAAGCTCTACTGCCTCAGTAATTGCTGTCCAGCGACGGGTTCTAAATTGCATCCTATAAAAAGATCACAAAATCTCACGCATACGATTTGTTTCAAGTCCTACTTCGTTCGGGCTCATTGCGGAGATAAGATCGACAGTTTTTTATCATTTGCTTATGCCTTGGGGCCGTTGTTTATTTATATTTGAAGCGATTTAGCTTTAAACTTTGCATAATTGTGCAAAACTATATTGTAATTATAATATACGTGTCTGAAGTCGGTCGTGGCGCAGAAGCGCAAGTGTGAGAATATAAACGCGACAGGTTGTGGGTTCGATTTTCATTCGAGGAATGAAATATTTAATATTTTCATTTCCACGCTCTGGTGAGAATATTCCGGAAAGTGAGAAACGGAAATACTTTAATGGGAATGGAATTAATACTAGGATCCTCTGCTAGACGCGGGATACAGCGTGAAGTCAAAAAATACTAGTATCTTCCATAATGAGTGAAACAACGAAAACGACCACGTGTTATATATCAGCTCAGTAGCCACAGAAAACCCATTGCGTGGGGTATTTTAAGTCTGATCTTAAGAGTGTGTGGGTGTTGAGTGGTGGAATTCAACGCCGCAGCTTATTTTAGAGAAAAGTAAACATACTATATCATATATGAATAATAAATTTGTTTATTCTTAATAGAACTTACTTATTAAGTTCTTTTTAATTGGATTTAATTAAGTAATGGGACGAAGAAATATGTGCTGCTACAGTGTTTTTTTTACTTTTTATTATATTCAGCAAATTACACCAGACAAAGTCATTCCGGAGAACTGCTACATTATAAAGTGATTAAGTGGAAATTCGTCATCGAGCTTGAACCATCAGTGGAGTTGACCAAGCGAGTGAAATGGTATATTCAGGTGGTGTTTCACCATATGTGTGGATTCTATTCGTGGATTTGGATAGTGGCGTGGTAGATTAAAGTGAAGAACGGAGTGTTTTAACGCTCGGTTATTTATGCCTGCCTGTTTAAATGAGATGAAGTAAAAAAAATCTAGAGTAGCAGAGCGTGTTGAGTAGCGAAAGTCAACTCCGCCGATTTTATATACTATATAATATATTATTACACTATTGTATATACTATAGTATATAAAAACTATAATAAGATAGATTAAAAAATAAGCTGAGAACTTAAGCGTAAGAACGTACAAANTCGATCACATGACAAGCAATTTACATATTTCACATTATACCACAAATATGTACATACACATGTACTGAGAATGTAAGCTCTACTGCCTCAGTAATTGCTGTCCAGCGACGGGTTCTAAATTGCATCCTATAAAAAGATCACAAAATCTCACGCATACGATTTGTTTCAAGTCCTACTTCGTTCGGGCTCATTGCGGAGATAAGATCGACAGTTTTTATCATTTGCTTATGCCTTGGGGCCGTTGTTTATTTATATTTGAAGCGATTTAGCTTTAAGCTTTGCATAATTGTGCAAAACTATATTGTAATTATAATATACGAGTTTGAAGTCGGTCGTGGCGCAGAAGCGCAAGTGTGAGAATGTAAACGCGACAGGTTGTGGGTTCGATTTTAATTCGAGGAATGAAATATTTAATATTTTCATTTCCACGCTCTGGTAAGAATTTGCCGGAAAATGGGAAACAGAAGTATTTTAGTGGGAACGGAATTAAGAGGTTCCTGCTAGCTGCAGGATACAGCGTGAAATCAAATAATACTAGTATTTTCCATAATGAGTGAAACAACGAAAACGACTACGTGTTATATATCAGCTCAGTAGCCACAGAAAACCCATTGCGTGGGGAATTTTAAGTCTGATCTTAAGAGTGTGTGGGTGTTGAGTGGTGGAACTCAACGCCGCAGCTTACTTTAGAGAAAAGTAAACATACTATATTATATATGAATAATTAATTTGTTTATTTTTAATAGAACTTACTTATTAAGTTCTGTTTAATTGGATTTAATTAAGTAATGGGACGAAGAAATATGTGCTGCTACAGTGTTTTTCTACTTTTTATTATATTCAGCAAATTACACCAGACAAAGTCATTCCGGAGAACTGCTACATTATAAAGTGATTAAGTGGAAATTCGTCATCGAGCTTGAATCATCAGTGGAGTTGACCGAGCGAGTGAAATGGTACATTCAGGTGGTGTTTCACTGTATGTGTGGGTTCTATTCGTGGATTTGGATAGTGGCGTGGAAGATTAAAGTAGAGTGGAATGTTTTAATATTCGGTTATTTATACCTGTCCCATACTCTTTAAATGAAATAAAGTAAAAAAATGCTTTACGCTATATTTCTCACAAGAGAAAGTCTAGAGTAGTACAGCGTGTTGAGTAGCGGAATTAAACCCCCGACTATTTTATATACTGTATAATATACTATTACACTATTGTATATACTATAGTATATAAAAACTATAATAAGATAGATTAAAAAATAAACTGAGAACTTAAGCGTAAGAACGTACAAAAACCCTCCGCAGTCTAGAGTCATGTAGAGTATTTAGATTACAAGTTTCACAAGTTGTTTGATTAAACAGTTTTATGTGCATTATACATTGCTTGGGAATTGCGCTAATGTTGTTTCAAAACAAGCTTCTGATAGAGTCGACTCTACTTGATGGCGACTCGGCGTACGTTACCGGGAACATAACTATTCTATTTAGTATTGTAGATTGAACAATCCAAAATATGTAATTAGTAAGTTAAGGGGTCAAAAGCATTATAAATTCAATGCTAATATTTTTTTGTATCTGAATTTCACTTTTTTAAGTTTCCCTTTAAATCCTTTAGTAAAATTAGGCTTAATTACAAGTACAATTTTATATTATAAAAAGATAATTGTATATTTTTTCGATATTCTCATGGTTTATTTATAGATGTAACCGACAACGAAGCCTGTGATGTGCCAAATAGTACACACTCAACTTGCATATCGGAAACCGCTACTCGCTGCGACCGGCGAAAAAGCAGTTATTTGGTAATAAGGACAACAAAAATATATTAACATACATACAGGGTAAGTTTACATGTTAATTAAAATGGTGGCTTATATCTTCTATATTTTATAGAAGAAGTAAGCGGAAAGTGGGGAACAGAAATGTTTTACACTAGATTCCCAGGTTCCGTCTGCCTACCCTGCTAGGCATCAGGGTGCTATGTACGGTATACTCAGTACTATTCCTATCTAACTGTTCTCTACTATTATAAAACAAAAAAGTTTTAAAGTCATTGTTGGTATCAATATTCAAAGAGATTATCTTACAAGATAACATAATTTAAACAATTTCTTTAACATTTTTTCCATACAAAAACCCTACAAATTTAAAACAAGCGGAGTGCGGACCTGCCAAACCTTAGTCTACCTTTTTTACATCTTCATACTTTGCATACATTACGTGATAATGTAGAGTATAGAAAAATCTTTACATACTAAAGCAGCAATGTATAACATATGCGACAGGTAGCTCGACCGGTTTCTGCGTAAACAATTTAGCTCTCTTGTGTAACTCGCTAGTCAGTACTAAAAAGTAGAGACGTTTTTTTTATCTACATACATGTAAGTATGGCGGTAATTATCGAATTATACGATATATAGGTTTTTTAAAAGGGCATGGAGGTGTATGTTGATATCATAGAAAAAGTAGTTCTCGTCTTTCATGCATTAGCGAAAGGTGATTTATAATGTTGATTGCTGTTAGTATTTGTGTAATTGGAGTTAGACTGGAGTTTTATAAGATATATGTTTGTCTAACACGTAAGATTGAGTGTGGTAGACGCCATTAGATTCAAATTATATGATACGCGGGGGTTCAGATAAAAATTGCATAAGAAAGGTTTTTTGTCTAAATGCATGTTTTTTGCCGCAAGCTTAGTTTTATTTAAGAAGAATGTACAAACGGTGTTTATTTTTTTTGTGTGCCCTACAAAACTATTTAATACTAGACAAATTTGATTTCATTACGCAGAAAGTACGTAAATATATTAATTTGCAAAAATCTTCTTTATACCTTACGAATCAGCTTTCTCAGAAGAGGTGAGTTGTATTATAGCAAATAGACTACATGAGAAGTAACGTGTCAGCACTTGCTGTAAAATAAATGGTAAAAATGAATCCATGTCAACGCAATAAGCATAATAAGTAATGTAGAGTAGGATTGAGGCATAAGCATTTTTGTTGTTTGTAATAAAAGCTTTAGATTTTAAGCTTTACCTACGTATGTAAGTTTTGAATAAAGCTAAATTCTTTTTTTTATTATGTGTTGTTTGTGTTTATATTTGTAGTATATTCTCCGAACTCAGTGGAAAGAAAACGGAACTGCTTTAATAGGAACTGAGTGTCTTAAAACTTGGTCTCCAAGTTTCTTCTGCCTATCCCGCTAGATGCGGGATACAGAGTGAAGCAAAAAATATATATAAATCCTACCTATCACACTGCAACATAAAAACACGCGTAAGTTTTTTACTTAATGGATAACGAAATAAAATATTATGTTTAGTCAATAGCACAGTCGTATTATGGTAGAGAGAGCGAACCTTGCCCAAGTTCCTCATTTCCTACATAGGAATTATCCATCCATACCTATATTATAAATTCGAAAGTAACTCTCTCTGTCTGTCTGTCTGTCTTTTACGCAATCAGGGCCATACCGATAATTTAATTGTGATAAAATACTCATATAGAGATACATGAGGGTCTCGGAATGATCATAGGATATTTTTTTTTCTCATATTTGTAATATTTTCGATATAACCCAATATATTAAAATACTTATTAATTTGACATGCAATTTATTCCGCCATGTTAATAACAACGGACCGTTACTAAGCAACGATTTGCAAAGTTTGTTGTTAGAAAACGTCACCCAAAATGAGCTTGCTTATCGCATCTCTTTATTGAAAATTGAAAATAATTTCATAAATATATTTAATAAATATTCGTATAGTTTAAGCGGGCGTAGCCGCGTTCGGGTCCACTAGTATTCTATAAATAAATTAAATATAATATCCAAGAGTTGTTATCAAGAAACATTCAATAACTCATGTTATCTTGGCCCGTGTCTCCTCTGGAGGTAATCGATCGAATTGACCCAATTGCTTTTGCCCTTAATGGCATAGAGAAATTTCTATGCATGAAAATTATAAGCTGATCCACTGAGCTCGTGTAAATGATACGCCTCATATCTAGGATAGCTTTCATGTACTGTTAAGTTGCGGACATAAAAAGCTACCTGCAAAATCCACCACATGCATATATTTAATATATTAATCTACAAAACACAATTAATGTTGGAAATTAGTTATTTATTGAGTTAGTTATTTCATTGCGTTTTTTCTATGTAACAACTTCGTAATTCACGTAAAATAAATTATATAAATAAGATTTCAAATTACGCTATCATATCAATTAAAACTATAATTTATTATTTTTTTAAATTTAAAAGGTGTAGTGTGAGTACTAAGATAAATCACTACGTTCCGCTATATGAATGTTATGTTAAGGGAAGTAGTGTTATGGCTGTCATAAATGTTCAGTGTTCTTCTAGTAGATATCAGATAATTTTAGGACTTTCTTTCTTTTCGATAAAATAAAGAGGTGCACAGTTAAAACTACAGAACTTGAAAATTTTAAACATGACGTATAGGAAATTACGTAAATAGAAAAGCCCTAAGTAAGAATTTTTTAAAATTTGGAAAAATGGTATTTTACATTTTATGTCTTAAAGTACACGTAATAGTAATAATATATTTTATATACGATATAAAATAGAAAAAAAACACGTTTTACTTACAACAGGACTAGCCAAGAATTTTTTAAATAATACAGAAACCTGTACAGAGCAACAAGTTTAAAGCTTTTTTCCTTAAAATTAGATTTTATGATAAGAAATGCGATAAAAAGACGCAATTCTTAAGCGAAATGATTACATCATGTAATCGTACTTAAAAGGAGTCTGAGATTTTTGTAAAATGCTGGCACTTTGCTTATAAGCGAGCCCATTGTGTACCTTTTATACGTTGGAATGTATCCACCTCGTGCTGGCGGAATACATTATTACGCATCATAATATTGATTTTCATATTGTTTATTGTGAGAATTGTATTTCTGTCTGTATACTAGTGAACATTAAAAAAAACTACATAAATTACTCTCTTTATATTTTGTTTATGTTTTATGTCGATTTTTTATGTTTTAAGTAGCTCGAGGTCGTCGTGGCGCAGGGGCACAAGTGTGACTCCAACGCGATGGTTGTGGGCTCAATCAAATGAGTTATTATTATCAACACGCAATGCCACGGAAGATTTGGCGGAAAGGTTCTCTCTGCGTACCCTGGTGCGTGCGGGATACAGCGTGAAGCTGAAGAAGAAGATGTAAATAGTCAAATATAAATACTTTATTACAGCCGGCCATAACAGGCCATATCACATAACGAAAGTCTCGCTGCATCTGGCGACCGCTCTAATGTTAGTGGTAGAACTTATTAATAATTATCGCTATTGTTTAATTGACGTGAGTACTTCGAGACGTAAAATTGAAAAACTGAAAAAAAATTTGCTACAAACTTCGAAAGTTTTATATTTATCGACAGATATTTGCCTTGATAATCCTGAAAGATCTTCAAAGATCTATTCTATTTTATACTATGAATAGTAACATATTTTATATATTCGATTTTTTATTCTCATTACCGCCATATATTATTCAAGGTTTTTATAAAATTAAATTCTATTTACCCGTTAGCAACATACTTTTTGCTTTAATATAATAAAATGTAAATGGAAAATAATATTAAAGTGTCACAAAATCTATAAATGCAAACAAGGACCCCATTATGTATCACTATTTAGTACTCTGCAAGCTATTTTTTATTTTCTTAACATTTACAAAATTGGTTACTGTTTTACCAATTTTTATAATGATGAAGTAACGGACTCTACATACGTTGTTTCTTTATCCTACATATCCCTACATAAACACAGTTGCTCAACATTCGGCTTTTAGTCCCATAATCATAAGATCATTAAAATATAATGAATGATAGTCTTAGATCGATGTTCCCTACAGCGATCATTTTAAGTCTATTAAATGTCAAGAAAGGGTCCGCGATAACATGTTATTAGCAATATTACGTTACGACGGAACACCTTTCTATACAGGTGGCAATAAAAATATCAGTTTCTCAAATATTCAAGTTTCCCTATATCGTTTTGTTTACAACAAATTGTAAAAGTATTTTTGTTGGTCTGTTTAGATAACGTCATCGTCATAGGTAGAGCTACTAAAAACATTCCAAACGTAACCAAATTCAAAATGTTATGAACTTTCTCACTTGTTTTCTTAGAAATGGCACAATACGTTAAACACTATATTTCGAACGTAATCAGCACCGTGAATTTTAGACTTTCCCACGTGTTTTCCAAACACTGTAATCCTTTGTTCACTTTCTATGCGCCGACACTAAATATATGTATGTCACGCTATATGATCCCGTCCATTCATAGAGTTTCACAATGATACACAATATATAGGAAAAAGCGAAAATTTCCAAAACATACAGCTACATCCCGCGGCTGCGCGCGCGCAACTGACATGGCGCCAGCCAACCGTGTAGAGCTTCATTGAGAAAGAAATAGCGCTACGTATTATCCGTGTACGTGACAAGGACAGACATGTACACTGTAGAGTCATCCCTTCATCAGAACTCATACTCGTAGGTTTTAATTGAATCTGAATCATAAACGGCGACTCTCATTTGCGGTTTAATTACTAGAAAGTTGAATATCGATCTACATATAGTATGTATACTCTTAATTCATTCATTTCTGTTTTATATTTTATTGCTTCAATGATAATATATTATAACGTACGTTGATTTCTCTTCTATAATTATTTGTTTTTCTGACTGCGTGTTCAATTTATTTCACGAGGTTGCGTATAAATTATTTCTTTTTGAAAAAATAACGTGTATTATTAAAAGAATAAATAAAATATTAGTGAAATATTACTTAAATTTAAAATATATTACGTGTAAGATAAACCAACATGAAGTTATAAGCATTAAATCTTAACAAACTTGATAATATGTCTTCTTTTTGAGTTCTTTTTTAAGATACGGTACTCGATAAAGAAATCCAATACAACATTATAGGTGCATCTCTATTTATTACATACTTTTATTATTTTTATATCGAAAGCGACACTTATTGGTACAAACTCTTAGTAGTTTTATTAGCGGCACAGCACGTGACAGCCAACTCGACGTTATGGGTTCGATTCCCACTCGGGTGACTGAATTATTTTCATTTCCTCATTCTAATGACAGACAAAGAGAGGTATTGAGATAAAACACTGCATAAAATTTTATATATAACATAATGGTAGAGTGCAAGCTTAAGAATAATAATATCTATGTAAAGAACAAATCTCCATTATTAGCTAACATTGACCAGCATATAGAAGTTGCCTCTTATTCTTACTTTATAATTTTGTCATGTCTTTGCATATTATAATTTCTTTTTCCTTAAACAAATTACTATAAAATTATACCTGGTTTTCAATTAAATTATTCTATACCTCGCCGATATCAGACATATATTGATGTAAGCGTATCATTGAATTATGTAAAAGACATTAAAATACAGGTATCAACATATTGTGTTGATTGGTAACCGCGGCTGAGGTAATTTAGAAAAGAATGCAGGACACGAGAGATCCTCTCGTCGCCTCGAGCGAGCTTCTCGTATGATTTGCTACCAATCAGCGTAATAGCTCTACGCGGAGGCGCTCCTGCCAGTGTAAAATGTCCAAAGAAATACTGACTATCTTTTTTGTTGTCTAAAGTATGAATTTCTGAAAATATTACAATAGTCGCTAAGCTTTATTTAAAGTTTAAAAAAATATACGTTATACGTTTAAATTGTGAATAAAAAATTCATATGATTTTTGTAAATAATGTTTTAATTATTTTTTTCTGTTTTGATACTATGCTTATCATAAATGTATATAACATAGAGACAATATAAATAGCACCAGCAACATATTACATGTACGTATATACGTATGTGTTGCTTAGTGCTATTAAAAAGATAGAGCTCAGGAAATATTCTAAGTATACTCCATCGCAGTAATATACGTATTAAAATTACATAACTTTAGATTGAATTTCAATAATTCAATCGTGATCTGATCACTGGATTGTTGGAAACACGGCGAGTGTCTTTTAAATTCATAGCACCGCGGATGATGAGAGCACGCGCCTCGACGCTACCTAGCTGTCTACTGACTCCACCAAATACCTCTTTAAACTATTACAGTAAAGCTCGTATTCCATTGAGAAAATTTAATACTAAAAGGAAAATTATGTTTATAGCAAAGAATCTCTTATCGAAGTAATTAGGACTTTAAAACTATAGAATTATGATTCTAAATAGCTTGACAAGAGCATCAATTGGTAGCCAGTTAGTACAGTGGGCTGGTTGATAACGATTTAAGATTGATTTTATATTCTCTTTGAGTCCGGTGCGACGCAGCAGTCGTATTGTAAAGCGTTAGGAATTATTTAGCATTTATATAGCTGAACGAGAACAGTGACCTAAATGTGTTTGACGAAAATAGACAAATGAGTATACGATTTCAGTTTAAATCATTTAATTTTAAACAAAAGATTCTGTTTTAGTAATGAAAATATTATCAGATTTGCGAAGCAATTATTCTATGTAATATTGGAGAAAGTAGAGTTTAACAAGTTACCTACTAATCTTGAGGATTAAAGAGATATCCAAATGAAAAAGACAACATAAATATAATTCATAAGTTATGAGCTAAAAACTCTATAAAATAATGCTTAAAACAAAGTGAACAGACATAATCAAATATACAATCACAATATGCCTTCGAATTCCGATAGACACATTAGATTCGGGAAGTATGCGAGCGCGGCAGCCGAGTTAGGACCCATTGTTTCTTCCCACAATACTCGCCGGGGTGATTTATTGCGACCGATGGCTGCCTGGGACATTCTAGGACGTTATGTTATACTCGTACTATTCTATACAATGGTTTTCCTCTGTGTTTGAAAAATGGAAAATTGTGACGGTAAAGTTAAAATATTATACATATAAGGGATGGTTGGTGTTGGACATATAGATTTGCCTTCGCTAGCGTTGCTTGCAAATTTTTTGCGTGGACTTTGACAACCTAAATGTTTAGGTTTCCAAAGTCCACGCAACCTATGTAAGTTTCGTTATCCGGTAACCTAAACTTGGGTTATCGTTTTGGTAGAAATTTTGGAAAATCTTCTCATCTATTTATAAATATATAAATATAAATATCCACGAAAAAATGTACATTCGTTTTTATAGGATTTTTTCACATTATATTTTCCAATTGAAATCACTGGTAATATAAATTAAATAACTACAATAAAATAGTTGTAAATATAACGTTAATGTAAATTACAATACAATTTTTTATTTAATTGCCGCGGAAACGTAGAGTTCGCTATAAAAATGTTTTAATCAAGTTTTATTGCTTTGCCTCATTAAAATATTACGGTGATATGAAAAATAATAACATTTAACATTCTTTGATGAACAATATTAAAAGTTCCAAGTTATGAGAAAATAAAAGAAATATATATATAGATAATTCTAGATATAGCTTCCCGCTGTATCTAGAATTTTTAGCAGGCTAGATAGAGGGAACCTAGTGTTAAGACACTAACTTATGCACTTTGTCTTTTTTGAAGCATTGCGAGCGAAGAAATGAAAAAAAAATGCTCTGAGTCGGTATCGTACTTACAACCTCTGCGTTTACATTTACATGCTTATGCTCCTGCGCCACGAGAGCCTAAATGCCGTAAACAAACAAATAAATAAACACTTAGATATTTGTTATCTATACTAATATAATAAAGCGGAAGAGTTTGTTTGTTTGTTTGTTTGTTTGTTTG
>JAKRZM010000168.1:175898-210052 GCA_036379175.1 Heliconius cydno galanthus | reverse complement strand
AGGGTTAAAATTTTTCAAAATCCCTTCTTAGTGGATGTCCAGATTACGAAAGTAAACTTTTGTCCAAATTTCACGTTTCTACCATCAGCGGTTACGGCTGTGCGTGCGTCTTACCTCAGTCAGTGAGGACAAGTCCTTTTATATATATATAGATTATTACGTAATATTTTACGATGCCATCGTAGCCGAAAAAAAGTGAGTGTCCTAACACTATGTGTGAATCTGAAAAAACCGCAAAGCAAAAATAATCCACAACATTCTTATACATTCAACTTATTTTAATTCTATTCCTTATTTTTAAATTCTAAATTTAAAAAGAATAGAGAATATAAAAAATAACTCCCGTTAACGCGCCCTTTCAACTGCCAACCTGCTCAGCACCTGCCCTATTTGACCGCAGAAGTAGTGATTATGTATAAAATAGCTTCAAGCTTTTTCCTGCATATTATAAAATGTCTTCTAAGGAACTGTTTCAATTTGTTTAAATTTTTATAGTGGAATCGTATATCTTAGAATTTAACATAATAAGTAGAGTTTCCCGTACGTGGCGTTGAGTTCTTCCACTCACACACTATATATGGAAAATTGATTGCAAACACTAGGCTTTCTCTGCACATACACTATGAGAGGAAATCGTGACAGCCGCTGCTTTTTTCTTGAAAAAAAAAA
This sequence comes from Heliconius cydno galanthus, assembly GCA_036379175.1. NCBI lineage: Eukaryota > Metazoa > Arthropoda > Insecta > Lepidoptera > Nymphalidae > Heliconius > Heliconius cydno. The sequence continues at coordinate 209,383 of JAKRZM010000168.1, read as the reverse complement.
ATGCTGTTTGACTCTGACTTTTTAAACTTTAAAAAATGATGCATAAACATTATTATTGTGAAATGAAAAAGTTAGTCTAATACAAAAGTGACTTAAGTCCTATAGTAGATATGTTCAGTGCAAACGAGGGGCCATAAATATGATGGCGCTATCTGTTCGTGTAGAGCTGCTTTTAAGATAAAACGTCCTTATGCTTTTACAATATTGATTTGCGAGACTTACTTTAATTTTAACTTAACGAACTTTATTTATGTGCCTACATTTATTATTATAATTATAATCATCTTTCTAGTGTATGCTTTAAGTTTTTATTAACTTTTTTCTTATTAAATCTTATAGTTGTGATATCAAATACTATTCGGAACTTAATTTGGGCAAAAACCGGAGAACGGATACACTAATTTCCGTCAGCTTAATTTGCAACAGACAAGATAGAGAAAGGCCTAATAAAAAAAATGTAGTTTCCTCACTCACGCACTCCCATCTGTTTAATCAAAGCGCTAGAACTAGACTTTGTCTCTCTACCTCGCATAGTGCAGTGCGGTGTACTAAGAATAAAGTGGCTGCCTCTTAAGTAGTTGCCTCTTTTTTATCGAATGTTTTCTAAGGTTTTAGCAAGTCCTAGTCGACCTATAAGGTTTTGGTATTACTCGTAAGTGGCGTGTTTAAGCAACAGGTATTCGCTTTGATCGCCGCAGGAGACCAATTAGAAATTGTTGAAGTGAAATCTTTTACTCTGTGCGGTGTTGTACCTTGTACTTGTTGTAAGTGATTGTAGGGTGGAGTAGGTGTGATAATAACGTCATTCAAAATAGCGGAATGTTCTATATTGGATGGTTAGTTGTTAAAATATTAGTCTTCACGCCTTTTATTCTTTTAATGTAAAGGTAGCCTAAATATAGGTTAGTTTTATAGTCTGTTAAGAGAAGAAACTTCTTAGTTTTCCATGAATTTACCGTTCGCGCTCAGCTCATCGCGTTGTAGGAAGAGGAGCTTGAAGCAATACCTGGGACTTGAGTGTGGGTAGAAATAATGGAACTAGAACTGCTTTTCGAAGTATGTATTTAAAAATAAACTAGTGATTTCTAGAACGGCTGAAATAATTTTCTTTGATTGAAAGATTATTGTAATAATATTCTTTGCTATCCGCACGTTATAGTTGGTATTGTAAATACTTCAAATTTATTTTCTTAAATATTTTTTTATGAATAATCTATAGTAAAGTAAAGTAAAATACTCTTTATTGTACACCTATTATAACATTACAAGGATGTTCAAAATTATATTAATGTAGTTCTATACAAAAATTCTTCCTCTAAGTCTAATCCAGTGCCAGCATACAGCTATATGTAAATAGATCAAGTAATCATCTCCTTTTCAGAGGACATTTAAAAATCACAGTACGAACGAGGAAACCATTAGTCACATTATACTTACACGACTGACGCGGAGAAACAAAAACTGTAACAACTACATCTCCTGCAAACCAAGCTTAGCTCATCTTTATGTAAGTAGAAATGATTAATGAATGACGAGAAAAAATATTTTTTCCATGTGAAATTACAACGTTACTGCTTTTATCTTATATCTAATACTGTACAGACCCGCCTGGTCAAATAGACATAAATATAAAAATGGTGTACAATGGACACATTCTATGTGCCCGAGGTCATTTTATCCACAAATACAGTGGAATACATTTTTTTAACTTAACGCTGTGCAGCGGAGTCGGCAGAGGGAACCTGTGAACCTAGTTTTAAGATACTCCGTTCCCATTAATACACTTACAATGTCCACTTTCCGCTGAACTCTTACATATTATGTTGCGGAACCATAAAATATTTCATTCCCCCGAGTGGGAGCCGAACCCACAAGCCGTTGCCCGCTTGTGCCGCTGCGCCCAGTGTTACAATGGAACTATTAACGTGATATAGTACCCTTCTATAACACACAATTCGAATCAGTAGCTCGAGGCGGTAGCAAATTTTTATCTTTATAATATTGGTATATATTTCACTTTATAATATAATCCTTTTTTTAGAAAACGCATAATAATTTTGGCGTAGCGGGATTCGAACCAGTGTCCCTTAGAAACCGTTGAATTGAATATAAATATCAAGTATAACTCGTCTGAACTACAAGTGTCAACAGTTTCGTCACTTCAACTGACTCTACATCACTACGTGGTTAGTAGAGCTCATTCCAATATGCCGGAAGATGTCTTTAATTAAAGCAGTCTTCATTAAGCTTCGAAGTTAATTAATTAAGAACATCCGGCGGTGTTTTCTATTGATTATAAGATATTTAGTTGTCTATTTAAATATAATGACTTTGTTAATAAGATTAATTAAAAGTAAAAAATGTGTAGAAAGGGTAATTGTATAGAAATTTAATTAAAAATATCTGAATACAGAAGAATGTGCCTGTTTGAGGCAACAATAGCATTAAAAGAAAACTTCGGAATAGACTCAAATCAAAAGTATTTAAAATTAATTTAAAAAAAAAATACCTTACATTAGATTGGGAGTTACTGTTAAATAGAGGGTAAGTTATAAATANCGTCTGAACTACAAGTGTCAACAGTTTCGTCACTTCAACTGACTCTACATCACTACGTGGTTAGTAGAGCTCATTCCAATATGCCGGAAGATGTCTTTAATTAAAGCAGTCTTCATTAAGCTTCGAAGTTAATTAATTAAGAACATCCGGCGGTGTTTTCTATTGATTATAAGATATTTAGTTGTCTATTTAAATATAATGACTTTGTTAATAAGATTAATTAAAAGTAAAAGATGTATACTTGTATAGAAATTTAATTAAAAATATCTGAATACAGAAGAATGTGCCTGTTTGAGGCAATAATAGCATTGATAGAAAACTTCGGAATAGACTCAAATAAAAAGTATTTAAAATTAATTTAATAAAAAAAATACCTTACATTAGATAGGGACTTACTGTTAAATAGAAGGTAAGTTATAAATAACTATGAATAATTTCATTATTTCCTCTTTTTTTTATGTAATTAAAATATTAGCAGAGGCCAGTCGTGGCGCAGGGGCAAAAAGTGTTCTGCAAAATCGAGTGGTTGTGGGTTCGATCCTAATTTATATTTTCATTTGTTTGCTCTGGTGTCGAGGCAAAGCGTTGAGTTCCATCACTCAACACATAATGCCTCCAGAGATGATGATAAGAACAGAGTGTCTTAACACTAGGTTCCATCTGCCTAACCTGCAGTGTGTGGGATACAGCGTGAAGGTGATACATTTCTACTTTTTATTTTATTTGTGCATATATTTTTTTAGTTTTTAAGCCAGTTAATATAATTTGTTCTATTCTTAGAAATAATGAACATCAAATGGACTATTAGTTAAACTGTTTTTGATTACAAAATTATAGCCGAGATACAATGTCAGTAGCGTACAACTGCCAATTCCCTCTAATTCCTATCGAATATTGAACAAAGTTATCGAATGATTTCAAATCGATTTCACAATAGAATCGACTTATAAAGAATTATCTGAGAGCTCTATTGTTACTTCTATTAGGTATAATTAACAAAAGATTACTTCGGGATGATTACCACTTCGCTTCTGTACAGTTTAAAGATAAGTAAATATTTAATATGTAACCAATCGGCCTGTGTAGTTACCAAAATGTTGTTATTGAGAAGAGAATGGAGGATGGTCGTTCAGGCTCTTACTGACTTCCCTGCTACAAGTATGCGGGTACTGCGGAAAGCTATTTAAATAAATTGTACTACTAACTCCCATACAAAAACAATACCCAAAGGCTTTCAATAAGAAATTATTCAAAATCATAGTAAAACAAATAATTACGATATTTTTTTGACTACGATTTTTTAAAGTTTCTTAATATACAAGAACAATAGAAACAAAGGTTAGGTTTAAATTATTGAAATTGTATGTAATTTAACGGGCGACCAAGGATGAGTTACACAGTCCACTGGCCTTGGACAATGACGGGTTCATTCCATCAAAGGTAATAGGTATTACCTTTTATAATGGATAAAACATCTAAAAGGGGAGAAGATCAGAAAATCAAAACAATTGTATGAATATGGGTATGGACACGGTCGTGGTTCAGCGATACAGCATTTAGCTGTGAGCGTGATGATTGCAGGTTCAATATGAAATATTTATAAAGTAAAAAAAGTTTTCTTACTGTTTATGTCATTTTGCTAAGGTCTTGCAATAAAAGTAAAAAAGTCTTCCGCCTTTTTATGTGTTTTTGTAACCAGATATTTTGCATTAATGCCTTACCTGAAAAAGAAAAACAAATGGTTATATAAAAAAATATTATAAACCAGAGAGAGATAACAAAAAAGAAATAAAAAAATTTTATTTCCCCCAAACGGGGATCGAACCCGTAACTATCGCGATACGAGACGATGTCCAATTGCGCTACAATGCTCTCGTATAAATTAACATGTCATGGCTAGTTAATTAATCGCGGATTCGAATCCGATGATATCTGCTCGCGCTTGCGTGTTTGTCCTCGCATGCCATACCTCCTTATTTCTTCCGTCCTTCCACAGGATGATAATTTAAAGTGTTTTATTATATGTAGTTATGTCTGTATATCTAGATATAATTAGCTATGAGAGATTTATTGCAAATGAACTTATCCTGAACATAATACAGGCACAAGTTGATGTTCTGGTCGTCGTGGCGCAGCGGCGCATGGGTGTGACTGTAACTGTAACGCGACGGTCGTGAGTTCGAACGTACTTAATAATTCATGGAATTTGTTCAATTCACATTTAGTGGGCAATTCGTCAAAGTAGTCATATTGTTGTGAAGTACTACAATACACAAATGACAGCCCCATTGTCACGGTGCTCGTTCGAAGCGACGCGAATGTGTGCCGTTGAAAATTGTTGAATAATCGATTTTAAAATGTTATTTTTTTGTACTTATCTACATGAGGCGGACATGTATAGTATTTTATAGAGTTTACTTCACATACTTAATTCTGTGGAAAGTGTGGAACAGAAGTGTTTTAATGGGAACTGAGTGTTTTAACAGTAGGCTTCCAGGTTCCATCTGCCTACCTTGAAATGTATAATGTTTAATATTTTCATTTCCTCTCTCTGGTAACTAAGAAAGGCACGGCATTGAGTGCCACCACTCAACAAGCAATCAGCGGATATTGGATAACAGAATTTCGAAACTCTGGGTTTCCAGGTTCCCTCTGCCTACCCTGCTATGTGTGGGATACAGCGTAATGCTTGTGATCAATAACAACAAGCACGCCTCGCGTCGTCGCGGAACTAACAGTTTTATTCTATTCACATCGGAATATGCGTTGTAAGTACATTTACAAGTCATAAAGTGCGTATCTGCGTACTATTCTGGAAGTTCACAATAAAAACACGATTGTCAACAAACAAATTTTTAGCAACGATTGGTCTTTTTGATAAATTTCATATTAGGTATTTAAGGCCGTCGTGCTAAAGCTTAGTGGCAGTGTTTGAAAGTAAACGCGACGGTTGTGTGGTGGAACAACAGACATCATTTTATACTTCAATTTCCTCGCTTTGATAACAAGACAAAGCTCAGTTGAATTCCAATCAACCTGCAATGTATCAGAAATTGGACGCCGCGTGGTTGACGGAGTGTTTTGACATTAGTTTCTGTCTGTCTGCTTTATGCGGGATACAACGTGACACTAAAATAAAAAGTTTCTATTATTTTCAATAATACTATCGAACTGAGGCCAGGCTGTTACTATAAACCGATTCCCACTCACTATTTTCATTCCTCAATATTTTCATTCCTTCGCATGCACGTATAGACAACGCAAAACACAACAACAATTAATGTCCTAAAGGGGAACGGATTACCTTACCTCTAGGTTCCCATCACTTACCCTGTTTCACGCAGTGTGAGGCTAAAAAAATAATAATATCAAAACCCCGTTACTATGTCCAGAATACGTATACTGTGGTCGGTGTCAAACGGTAACATCTATCACCATTCTCCACGCGCGTCTCTCTCGTACAGAGGGTACTTGTGTAATCATTATTTATTATTTATTATTAATTTTAACTTAAGTATGGATACTATTATAGCACTGTAGAAGTAGGTGAGTGAATATACAAAGTGCAGCGCGGCGTTGGTGTTCATGTGTAGTGCAATCTTCAAATGCGATTGTTTTTAGCTAACTTTATCCCATACATAGCAGCAGACACCCTGTTCCCATTAATACACTTCCGTTCCTCACTTTCCGTCTAATTCTGGAGACATTGTGTGTTGAACAGCGTCCGGTTTTTAATATTTTTATTTTTATTTTTTGTTTTCTTTATTATTATCTGCACAGGTATAATTCTAGTCCTGTATAAAAATGAAAAATTTACTGTTACTTATTTATTAATTTGGTTATGATTAGAAACGCCCGGAGTACTCTTATGTTGGGTACAACGGACAGAAAATTATTTTTTTTGTTGATACATTGTGCACGTGATTGATTGTTGGTTAGAGAGTTTTATTACAACTAATTTATGATATGATTTGTTTTTAATATACATTTCTTCATATATTGTTATTATAATTTAACTTTATGCCTGTTTTCTGCCTATTTGAACTTGCTACAGAGGTAAGAATCTAACGGTAAACTTGATGGTGCAAGTTCGTTTCCCGTTTGTGGAACTATGTTTTTTTATTTTTTCGCTCTGATGAGATAATTGAAAGTGGCGTTAAGTTTCGCCAAAGTAAACATTACATACAATGACATAAAATTGGACGGAAATTTGTGAAGAGAGTATCTTAACAGTAAGTTCCCTCCGCCTACCCCGTTATATGCTGAATATTTAGTCCTTAGTGTTGGCAAATTGTAAGACAATTTACCTTAAAACAAGAAGCCAACTTGCTACTTCTGCTAACACTGTACCCTTGAACCGACTATCAGAATACCGAAATTAGTATAATTGCCTTACCTAACTGACTCTACCTGACAGCCACGTCTACCAGCACGCATGCTCTCGCCTCCAGCGGTACAACCTAAAATTATGGACCATTATATCTATGAAGAATTTGTATTGTTTTATTTTTTGTTTAACGTTGATCGTTTGGTAATATTTGGGATGGAGGCTGTGGAGACGAGGAAACGACTAGTTTGTAAGTAATACTAATGTTGAGGTTTCTTAGTGGTTTCTTTTGCATAACTTGCAATCATATACGCATGCTTGCATTTGCACATTCATATAAAAAAATTATACATTTATATATTAAAACATTTTATTTTTCATTTCGCCGGCCTGGTAGACTAGGCGCTGTGCTGAGTCCCAATAAAGAACATGTCTCGAAACGTCTTAACACTAGGTTATCTTTGAATTACTATTCTATTACGCGGGAAAAGGCGTGAAGCGGTTTAATTTAACCGCAAATGGCTATAAACAAAAGTAACAATCAGTGTACAAACGAGTGGAGATATTGAAGCAGTTACCAGCGACCCCGATATCCGCAACGCAGCGGGGTCTCTTGGTTGGATAAAAAGCTGAGTACATATCGTATACGTCAATATATGAATGAAGTTAAATATATACCTACAGCGTGTATGGCACTTTGGTACAGCATATGACTGTAAGCGCTGTGGTTGTGGATTCGGTTTCCACTCGAGGGAATGATTATATTTAAGTTACTTTCATTTGGTCGCTCAGGTGAACAAAGCGCAGAGTTAAGTTTCAAATTAAGCACGCAATGTCTCGAAATTTGGACAATGCATGGAGAACGGAGTGTAATTTAGACACTTATACGTATCCCGCTACATGCAGGTTACAGCGTGAAGCTTCTCTGCTCTTTTGTATCACACATGTACCCACAGCGTTAGATCGCGCTCAGTGGGCGGCGCTTGACGAAATGCTCTACACGAATAATAAATAACCCTAAAGCGATTGCTCTTGCTTAAATACATTAGGAAAACATATAATTGATACGTCTTATATGTTTTGTTAGAGTCATCAATATTTTTTGCGATCATCGCGGTTTACTTTCAATGTTTGAACCTATCTGGGCTTAAAAGGTTCATTTTATGATTACCTCCAAACTATAACGACATTAAATTTACTAAATTATATTAATTAAATTTTACCGTTACATGTTTAGCAAGGTATGTCAAGACACTCTTTTTCGCTCTCCGCATATTTTGAAGACATTTCGTGCTAAGCGGCGGAAACTAACGCCGCGCGCCTAGACTAGAAAATGTAAATAAATTTAAAATTACCGTTCTTCCAAATTAATTTCGATGCCATAATCCTAGCCTTTTTGGATTAAAAACTGTTTCACTGACTCACAATGGTGTCAATAATTAAGCAAATAAACAGTAGTAAATGGTATGAAAAATATTACTTAATTACAAACGTTATAGTTGAAGTGAGTGTCGTCAACTACTCGGTCCACCAAGTACGGCGGCGTGACGACAGAATCGATCTATATATAAAGAATCGATTAAAATCCGATTTGTCGCTTTCTGAGACCATTTCCTTATTAAACAGAGTGCTTTTAAGAAAAAACTATATATAAATGTATAAAGAGTCATCATCTTCAATGATCTGATCATCTCCCACGTTGTTTAAGTTGGAGACGAACAAACTGATATTTGCAACTTCGCATTTCTACAGAATATCCAGAGGGAACCTAGTGGCTGTAGGGCATCTCAAAGATTATTGCTACAAGTCATCATTTGACAAAAGAGGACCCCGGACTTACTCTAAATCATTCTCGCGACTGGGCTTCGGACATACGCTTAGACCACTCGGTTTTGTCACTGCGGCACGATGACCTCTAAATATGTATATTAGATATTTGAAAATGAAAATAGAGGCGTACGCCCACTACAATAATTTCAAATCAATACGAATCCACGGCTCGTACGGCGCTAAGCTCTGCAATGTAACTTTATTAGAATGGGGGCCCCCGACGAGCCGCCGCTGTCCGTAGCGCTATATTGGCCATATTGTACATGTTTATGAATATGAAGCGTGTGATTGTAAATGCGATAGATGTGGGTTCGATTCCCTACCAATTAAATAAAATATTTAACATTTCAATTTTCTCGCTCTGGTAACAAAACAAAGCGCGACGCGAAGCCTACATAATTCAGCGGAAAGTGGAGAACGGAAGTGTCTTAATAGGTGAAAATGAGAATTGAAACAAGATCATTAATCAGTCACGGATAAGTCAATTAAATAAAAAAAAATAAAAATAAAAATAAAAATGTTTATTGTTCGGACAACACACGATCCATATATGTTAGTAATAATACAATANCACTGCGGCACGATGACCTCTAAATATGTATATTAGATATTTGAAAATGAAAATAGAGGCGTACGCCCACTACAATAATTTCAAATCAATACGAATCCACAGCGGGTACGGCGCTAAGCTCTGCAATGTAACTTTATTAGAATGGAAGCCCCCGACGAGCCGCCGCTGTCCGTAGCGCTATATTGACCATATCGTACATGTTTATGAATATGAAACGTGTGATTGTAAATGCGATAGCTGTGGGTGTGGGTGTGGGATTCCCTACCAATTAAATAAAATATTTAATATTTCTATTTTCTCGCTCTGGTAACAAAACAAAGCGCGACGCGAAGCCTACATAATTCAGCGGAAAGTGAAGAAGGGAAGTGTGTTAATAAGTGAAAATGAGAATTAAAACAAAATCATTAATCAGTCACGGATAAGTCAATTAACAGAGAGTATAATTTTTCTATTAAAATTCCCACAAAATTTGCTTGAAACTGTGAATAGACTATTCTCACATTTCCTCCTGCAATTCCAATGATCATAACCAAATGGCACATTAAAAATAAGAGCCAGCAACACTCCTGTGGTCCGACTTATTCCTCTATTAAAATAATGAGAGGATTGCAACGTTTTATTGTTATTTTATCGTTCGTTTCGTATTGCGCGGATTAAAATCGCTTTAAAATTTTATGTCCGCCGTTTAAATTTTGGCAATAAAAGGCTTACACCGCATTTGGGCGGCTGCGTTACGATATATTGCTGGTTCCTTTTATTTATGTAAAAAATACGAAAGAATATTCCTTTTTATAGGTTCACGCTTTATCCCCAATTTTCTGCAAATTTTATCCTTTTCCTGGAATTTTGTATGCTAAGTGGTGGAGCTCAACGTCAAGCCTTGTCTTTTTACCAGAGTGGACAAGTTAAAATAGTTCATTCACTATTTAATTGGGAATCGCACCCGCAACCGCCGCGTAGCAATCAGACACGTGTCCCACTGTGGAACAACGATTTCAATATTTATTAAATATAATTTCTATCATTAAGATTCGAACCCACTACGCAATAACGTCAGTAAAATTAGCGACTAACCTCTGCTGCGGTCATCCTACTTATATTATTAATGTGAAAGTATGTAAGGATGGGTATTTGTTCCACGAAAAAACTACGGAACGGATTTGGATGACACTTTACAGTAATATTGCTTATATGTATGTATAACCACCGAGGAGGAGGCAAAAGATCGTGCAAAGTGGAGTAGGTTGTTCCTACTCAACCTACTCCACTTTGCACGATCTTGGTAATAGAGACCCTGGTAATAGCCGGGATTAATGCTAGGAAGAAGAAGAAGAAGAATATAATATAATAAACGGGCAAAGCCGCGCTTGATGCTAGTTCTCATATAATTGCACTGTTTCCGTTTCTCACGGCCCACTGAGCGCGACGTCCCAAAACGTTTTCCAAATGATTAGTTTCGTGTGATTTGTCTCACCAAAAATTACTACGTCTCAAATGAACTATTTTTTCATATCTATACTAATATTATGAAGTTGTAGAGTTTGTTTGTTCGTACACGCTAATCTCAGGAACTACTGGCTCGAATTAAAAAGTTTTCGCTTCACGTTATTTCACGCATATAGCACGGTAGGCAGAGAGGTAACTTGGTCTTAAGAAACTTCGTTCCTCACTTTCCGCCCAATTTCCGAGACATTACGTGTTAAGTAGCTGACGTCAATGTCGCGAACTCAATGTATTTTTACCGGAACGTAGAAATGAACGTAATTCATTTCCCAGAGTGGAAATCAAACCCACGACCGTCACGCTTACGATCAGACGCGGTGCCGTTACGTTTATATTTTTGATGGAACCACATAATGTATCATGTTTCATACAGAGCGCTTAGTTATTATCATTTGACCACAAAAATAAATATGGGTTGCAAGTAAAAATAGGTTTGTAATTTCCTATTAGTAATATATTTATACATTATTTTAATGAGTTACGAAATAAAGTATTAAAATAACATTATCGATGAAAATTAATATACGATACAATTGTTTTTTTTTTTTTTTTCATTTTGATAAGAACGCTTAGTTGAACATAAACATCTTTACAGACAAACACACAGGCTTAAATCAGTACACAATATAAAAGTAAATCACAGGAAGCTGTACTCAACTCTTTAAAATACTATAATAGGTCATATAAGTTCGTGACAAGCCAAATTGCATTGTAATTAGTAGTGCGACCGCAGAGACCGACATGATCTCTGTAATTGTAGAGACGATTAGATATTAGATAAGTGTTATCTTGGGGGGTCTTCTTTATTTTTGGGTTGAGACATGAAAAAAAATTGCTTTTTCACATTTAGTCCAATTTTCGACACATTGCGTGTAGAGTGGCGTAACTGAACGCCGTACTTATCATGTTACCATAGCGAAGAAAGGAAAACAAATCATTTCTCATGGGAATAGAAGCCGAAACTTTCGCGTTAGCAGTATGAAACTTTTCAACGGATTAAGTTCATTAAAACAATGTTAATAACGTATGCTATGAAGTTATTACAGGTTTATAGCCAGCTTTATATCGAGCTATAACAATTTAAGTTACCATGAAATTGCACACCTCACTCGTGTTGTTAGCTGTAATAAACTACTAAAACTTTTGTATAACATTTCGTACTTTGATAATTCTTATCAGGAAACTAGATTGGAAATTGCTCAGGCGTATGAAAGAGTGTTTGTAGTAAGTANCACTGTTTCCGTTTCTCACGGCCCACTGAGCGCGACGTCCCAAAACGTTTTCCAAATGATTAGTTTCGTGTGATTTGTCTCACCAAAAATTACTACGTCTCAAATGAACTATTTTTTCATATCTATACTAATATTATGAAGTTGTAGAGTTTGTTTGTTCGTACACGCTAATCTCAGGAACTACTGGCTCGAATTAAAAAGTTTTCGCTTCACGTTATTTCACGCATATAGCACGGTAGGCAGAGAGGTAACTTGGTCTTAAGAAACTTCGTTCCTCACTTTCCGCCCAATTTCCGAGACATTACGTGTTAAGTAGCTGACGTCAATGTCGCGAACTCAATGTATTTTTACTGGAACGTAAAAATGAAAGTAATTCATTTCCCAGAGTGGAAATCAAACCCACGACCGTCATGCTTACGATCAGACGCGGTGCCGTTACGTTTATATTTTTGATGGAACCACAGAATGTATCATGTTTCATACACAGCGCTTAGTTATTATCATTTGACCACAAAAGTAAATATGGGTTGCAGGTAAAAATTGGTTATTAATATCCGAATCGTAATATATTTATACATTATTTTAATTTATTTCAAATGAGTTATGAAATAAAGTATTAAAATAACATTATCGATGAAAATTAATATACGATACAATTGTTTTTTTTTTTTTTTTTTTTTTNGTTTTTTTTTTTTTTTCATTTTGGTAAGAACGCTTTGTTGAACATAAACGTCTTTACAGACAAACACACAGGCTTAAATCAGTACAAAATATAAAAGTAAATCATAGGAAGCTGTACTCAACACTTTAAAGTACTATAATAGGTCATATAAGTTCGTGACAAACCAAATTGCATTGTAATTAGTAGTGTGACCGCAGACACGGAGACACCGGCATCATCTCTGTAACTGTAGAGACGATTAGATATTAGATAAGTGTTATCTTGGGGGGTCTTCTTTATTTTTGGGTTGAGACATGAAAAAAAATCGCTTTTTCACATTTAGTCCAATTTTCGACACATTCCGTGTAGAGTGGCGTAACTGAACGCCGTACTTATCATGTTACCATAGCGAAGAGAGGAAAACAAATCATTTCTTATGGGAATAGAAGCCGAAACTTTCGCGTTAGCAGTATGAAACTTTTCAAAGGATTAAGTTCATTAAAACAATGTTAATAACGTATGCTATGAAGTTATTACAGGTTTATAGCCAGCTTTACATCGAGCTATAACAATTTAAGTTACCATGAAATTACACACCTCGCTCGTGTTGTTACCTGTAATAAACTACTTAAACTTTTGTATAACATTTCGTACTTTGATAATTCTTATCAGGAAACTAGATTGGAAATTGCTCAGGCGTATGAAAGAGTGTTTTATACAGTTACGTATATTAATATTTCTTTGATTTATGTATATAAATGAATATATATAAATATATAAACCTCGGCGCTCCAACGATCACTAATTTAAGTATACTTTATTTATTTTATTTAGGTATAAACCATTTGTATGTTATATACATATACATAGCGAAAATATTCTTCTTTCAAATTTCCTTTCCATTCATAAATATTAATAAACGAAAGAAACAAAATTATATTTATATATCTCCTGCATTCGAATTTGAACCTGAGAAACTCAACAGGGATGCTAAAACTGCGCCGATAGAGAAAACAAGTAAATACATCCTCATAGATTTGCACGATACTTACGCCTTTTTCTGTATTTGCAATAATATTTTAACAGGCGCTTAAATTTTGTAATACTTGAAAAATAACTAACTGTATAAGTAACAATTATGCACCTAATTTAACAGGTAAATTGTGTGTTTTAGTATATATTGTTTTCACAGTAAATATACTGTAGTTTCAGCGTATAATGGTTGAGAGCAGTTAAATCTAGAAATAGCGGGTTCAAATCCTGAATTTGTGTACACAAAGTCTAACACAGTCTGTAAACAATTTATTTACTTTTATCTTGACGTAGCATCGGGAGGCAGGGAAAGTCTAGTGTTAAGACACTCCGCTCTCCACTTATCGCTGCAGATTGAAGCACTCTGTGTTGAGTAACGAAATTAGACGCCGCATATCGTTTTAGCAGTGCAAAGAAGTAGAAATAATTTCCCTGAGTTTACAGTCTAGTACCGTGCCACATGTTTATTTATTAATCGCATTTGACAGTCGACTCGCTTACCTCGTTAGTAAAAGCTGGATACAGTCCCTACTTTACATGATTACAATTTTATATTTTCTAAGAAAACAAAGAGAAGCGCACGCGAAGAATTCATTAGAAACTATTAAGCAATGAAATTCCGGGACAGAAACAATGCAACAATGTGTATAAACAACAAAGAGCTATAAGGATTTTGTATGGCTTCGCCTGATTTTTTTTATTTTTAGGCTTCTCTAGAAGTAGGCAGAGAGTTCCCATTTTACACTCGTTTTAAATATTGTCGTGACGCGGTGCCACGACGACGTCCGACGGCAAATGCAAAGCGTTATACCTTCGATTCCTACTCAGGGAAATTAATTATTTTCTTTTTCTTTCTCTTGTAACAAGGCCAAGCGCGGCGTCGAGTTTTGATCGGGTTCGTGGAAAACGGAGAGTCTTAAAAGTAGGTATTCTCTGCTTCTCTTGTTATTTGCGGGATGCAGCGTGAAGTTACTAAAAAAATTATTCCAGACAGACAAACTAAATTTTTAATTAGTATGTATGTTTGTGTACGTGCGAACAAATGGTAAACAAACTGTAAGCACGCATCCTTTGAGTCAGAATAATCATGTTATCGTAAATGAAAGTGAGAAATTATGTAAAAAATACATTTAATATTTTTGTTATTTATTTATAACATTAATTATGAATAGAAGAAGATTCAAGATATTACAAAAGATAAAAATGAAATGAATCCACCCACCAACAGCACAGAAGATTTTTGCAATCCCTGCGATGGACACATTGAATGCGCACCCACTGCTATTTTATTGATCTCTTTGATTCATACCCTGTATGGGCATATTGGACCTGCGCCAGATTATTTCCATAAAAACGAGGAAATCCTCAAAGACGACAAAACTAGTGTAAATTCGAAACTTAGAAAAGTTTATAGGAATAAATTTGAGTATAATGATGATATTGAAGATGGTGAGAGGGAAGATTATGATTTTATAGTAGTGGGTGGAGGAACAGCCGGGTGCGTGGTTGCTAGCAGACTGTCAGAAAATAGGAAATGGAAGGTGAATTAGTTTTATGTATATGTTAACTAGATGACTTCGCTACTAGCTTCAACCCGCGCTCGAAGTAATTATAAAAATCATATAAAAATCAATCACACAAATCTTTTAATTACGTACCTATCAGAAAAATTATAATTTAATTGAAAAAGAAATATTATATTTATAAAATATTTCAACAACACAAAATTTCCAATTTCTAAAAATTATATAAAAAAATAAAATAAATCAGCTTCACGTTGGATCCCGCATTCAGAAAAATGGAACCTAGAGGAATTCAGAGATTTCCATCTCTGATTCTCTGGCGAAGTCTGGTGTTAAGTAAAGTAACTCTCTAGTGCAAGGTCCCTCTAGTGTTAAGACACTAGGTTCCGTCCGTTCCCCACGTTCCACAAAATTTGTCGAGGCATTGCGTGTGGTGTGGCAAAACTCAACGCCGGGCTTTGTGCCTTGGAGCCAGACGTAGAAGACAAGTCTCAACACTGAGTTTTCTCTGCCAACCATGCTAATATGCGGAATAGACCGTGAAGCAAAATAGACCGTTATAAAATTATGTTTAACAATTTCGCAGGTTTTACTCATTGAAGCTGGCTCTGAGGAACCCAAAATCACAATAATCCCAGGCCTTACTAGTGAATTTAAAGGATCTGCCTTGGACTGGCAATTTTCCATGCGGCCAAAGAAAGGGTACGTATAACAACTTATATATTCTTCTAAAAATAAAAAATAAGTATATAATGAACAAGATGAATATGAGAGGTCGTTGTGGCTCAGCGTCAGAATGTAGTGTTGGTTGTGAGTTCGATTTCTGCTGGGGGAATGATTATAATACTAGTACCATGTCATGCAAATTCAGCGGAGAGTCAGAAGCGGAGTGTTTCAAAACTAACTTCCCTCTACTAATCCTGTTGTGCACAATAGTTGTGAACATCGTTCTTACTACTACAACAAAATGGCAGTTTTAATTGTTTCACTATTTTAAATGTATACTAATGATGACCACAAATATTTCTTAAATATAAAGCTAAATCAAATATTTAAATACGTTTCAGATTTTGTCAAAATCGTCACATAAACGGTTGCGAGGTGGTACAAGGTAGAGTCGTCGGGGGAACGTCGACAATTAACGACATGGCGTACATGAGAGGCAGTCCCGCGGATTACGACGAATGGGCTCTCAACGGCAATGAAGGGTGGAGCTTTAGCCAAGTGCTGCCCTACTTTAAGTACTCCGAGGGGAATTACGACAAGGATATATCAAAGAACAAATTCTTCCACTCCACGCAAGGGCCACTAGACGTGGGACGCTATCCGTACGTCGACGAGAACGCTGATGTCCTACTCAGTGCGCTAAACGAACTCGGCTATAATTATACTGACGTTAATGGACGGAATCAGTTAGGGTTCATGAGGATACAGACCATGTCGTACTTCGGAGAACGTGTGAGTGCGTACACGGCGTTTATTGAACCTATTAGAAAATTAAGAACAAACATCAACATAATAACACAAGCTCTTGTAACTAGAATAATTATTGAAGACGCCAGAGATAACTTTAGAGCTGTAGGAATAGAATACATAAAGAATGGTACAAAAACAATAGTGAAAGCTTCGAAAGAAATTATTATAAGCGCTGGTGCTATAAATTCACCAAAACTTTTAATGCAATCTGGTATAGGACCAAAAGAGTATTTAGAATATTTAGATATTAAAGTGATATATGATTTGCCCGTGGGAGGTAATTTTCAAGATCATGTATCTGTTTGTCTGCCCGTAATAAAGTTGGGTAAAACGGCCACTACTTGCAAATTTCCAGAGAAATTAAAAGATATCACAACTTACTATTCTAAAGGCTTAGGACCTCTATCGGCTAATTTTCAAGTTGTTGCTTTCTTCGAAAGTAGTATCTCCGAAATTTTAGGAACCCCTGACATTGAATTTAGATTTCGTGGACATAATTCAAATATGTACTACGATAGAATAGATATTTGCACATCTTTATTAACACCCAAAAGTCGGGGGCAAGTTGTGTTGAATGCGACAAATCCTATTTTTGGATCGCCTTTAATTTATCCCAATTTTCTTAAAGATCGTACTGACGAGAAGAAAATATTAGAGGGGATACAAGAAGTTGTCAGACTTTTTGACACTGAGGTTTTTAAGTCAGCAGACTTTGAGTTTGATCCTCGCCTGATACTTAATAATGAATGCAAAGAATATGAACGTGTTACACAAGAATTTTGGTCATGTATAGTGAGACAATTTACTGCTCCTCTGCATAATTATGTTGGAACATGTAAAATGGGTCCAGCAAAGGACCCTGAATCTGTAGTCGATTATAATTTAAGAGTATATGGCGTTGCAAGTTTAAGGGTAGTTGACGCGTCGATAATACCTAAAATAACCAGGGGTTCAACTGCAGCTCCAGTAATAATGATAGCTGAGAAAGCTAGTGACTTAATAAAAACAACGTGGTACTAATTTTTTTATTTAATTTTAAATGTGTAAATCTAAGCGTATTATTATTTTAAGTTCATATCTTAATATTATAAAAAGTTGTTTTTGGTCTCTTTCCAGTCTTTCATTATTAATTTGTTTGCCTTTTCAGCAATCATAACTGTTGGTATATAAATGCCACCACGTACATGTGTTGGCATTACTGATGCATCAACTATTCTAAGTCTTTCAATACCATGTACTTTCAAATCATAATTAACTACGGAGGTGGTTCTGTTCTCCCCCATACGACATGTACCTATAGGATTGCCTAAAGCTTTTGTATAATGTCTTGCGATACAATTCCACTGATCACGGTTTTGTAATCTGTCACAGGGAAATACATCTAAAGGAGCTAATTTGATTTCCGCTTTCTTCATCTCCTTTGTGTCGAGCATTTGCAATGCTATATCAACGCTATCAATGATTGCATCCAAATCTTCAGATTCTTTCAAAAGATTTGACTGTATAACAGGTCGACCATACTTGGGATTTCTCTTGTTTAAGGTTACTTTACCTTTACTTTTAGGCTTCAACAATACTGGGTTAATAATTACTAAATTATAATATGGTAGTGGTAAGTTTGACTCTTCAGCCGTGTGTACAGATACGTTAGTAAGCATAAATTTGTCACTTCTAATATAATTTCCTTCCAAAGACAATTCCACATCTGGTCCGTTTTTATTTTGAAATAGTTGAATAAATGCTGATATTTGGTTTATACCTCGAGAAGCTAACGGCCCGCCTCTATTTTGAAACCAAATTTTAAAATCTTCAATGATTTGACTCTCACTGAACGTTGGTACTTCATTTAGAGTAAATGCTAGGCCACCTGTTGTCACCTGGTCTTGATAATTGGCTCCTACTGGAAGATCAACTTTTACGGTTATGTTATTTTTAGTTAGTTCAGTTGAAGGTCCCACGCCTGATAAATGAAGTAATCGTACATTATTTATCGCCCCTATGGTCAAAATAGTCTCTTTTTTGGCATATGCCGCTTGTTCTTTGCCTTTTTCTACTTCATATATAACTCCTTCTACAGTTTTTTCTTGTTCCTCAATAATAAGTTTTGTTACTGTAGCCTTCGTCTTCACTATTAAATTCTTCCTGTGCCTAATTGGCTTAAGAAAAGCACTATACGTACTTAGGCGGGTGTTGTTATAAATAACAAATTGATTATTTACAGCAGC
Source organism: Heliconius cydno galanthus (assembly GCA_036379175.1). Lineage (NCBI taxonomy): Eukaryota > Metazoa > Arthropoda > Insecta > Lepidoptera > Nymphalidae > Heliconius > Heliconius cydno. The sequence goes on along the minus strand of JAKRZM010000168.1, from coordinate 190,444 downwards.
TTCTGGTACATTTGTATTAATATCTACAGAACGAAATCCTAACTCTGCAAACGCACCCAGAAATAGTTCCATGTAACGATCAACGTATTTAAATCTTTGTACATGCATTTCTCCGCCGCGAGAATGGTAGAAAGAATTCATGAGAACATCGTAGTCACCTGAAAATAATAATAGAAATGTTCTTATTTATATTAAGTACTGAGTATTTTTAAACATAATATTAAATCAGCTTCACGCTGTATCCCGTACACAGCCTATAGGGAACCTAGTGCTAAGATACTCTGTCCTCCGTTTTCCGCCAAATTCTGAAGGTATTGAGTATGGAGCTCAATACCGCGCTTTTCCTCGACACTAGAACGAAGAAATTAAACCCACATTCAGTCGCGTTTACACACGTGCTAGTCACACACTTGTACCTGCGCCACGACTGGCCTCGAAAACAAACATAATACTTACGTCTATACTTATATAATAACACGATACAAGTTTTATGGTATAGATATTTTTTTTACAATACAAATTTATTATGACCGAATAAAGTGTGTGCTGAAACTTTTATTCTCACCGTTATCTTCAGAAGTTTTGAAATGTTCAATCAAATTTTCAAATTTCCAGTCCAATGAGCCCATTTCTCCATTACTATGCCAAGCATCATAATCTTTCTTTGATCCTCTTGTGTATTTCATATCATTAGTAACACTAGATCCTCCGAGCACTTTCCCTGTTTTTACTTCACAGCTACCTCCAGGTCTGGATAAGCATGAAAAGCCATTTCTTTCTGTTCGGAAATTCCATAAAATTGGCCGAAATTCCTTTGTAGGTACTCCAGGGATGCTGTAATCTATGTTCTCTTCATCTCCAGCTTCAAGGACTAGGATCTTTAAGAAATTAATTACTATGTTTTAAAAATGGAAAAAAGTTTTTGCCGCCTTATTACAAAATATTACAGAGTTAAAATTTAGAATTTTAACATCAGCATCGCGTTCTTCCTCGCATAGTGGGATAGGAAGACAGAAATTTGTGTTAAGAGTTTCAGATACTCCCTTCTCCACTTAGGGAAAAAGAGGAAGTGGAAGTATTTGATGAATAAATATTTTTTGTCATTTTCGTTACTCAAGAGTAAGATTTTTCTCCCTTCCTGTAGATATTCTGAGTAATCCTCTCTTAATGTATGATGTTATAGTATAAAGCTAAAAAAGACTGATATATGTACTAAGAGCACGTTTCGCCTCACCTTCCAGTCAGCCACGGCGGACAGTCGGTTGGCGAGCACACACCCGGCAGTCCCGCCGCCCACTATGATGAAGTCGAACACGCTGTTTTGTAAATTCTTCTCATCTGCTTTGCTCTTCGTGGCTTTAGAGAACAGATCGCCGTTCACTTTCGCGTTTGTAGCGAGTAGGTATAACGTGATGATGCTATTACGGGAATTATAATATACCATAATCATATTTAGAAAATAGAATACTTAAAGAAAATAAAAAAATACTTAATAAAAACGAACCTTAAACAAATTTTAATACCCATTTTAATTATCCGAGCGCTCTCATCAGCCTTCACGGAGACCCCCTGACCAGACTGACTGCTACTGCCAGTGTTCACGCTTCACCGGCACACATCCGGCTGAGGATACACGGACAGGATACGGATATAAAATACCGTTATATAATTGTATCCGGTTTTCAAATATTATATATGTATTAGATTTTTTAAGCGTAATATCCTATTTATATAATAATTGCGCTTGGTTGTTTGTTTGTCCATTTGTTTATAATGTGAAGAGAAAAAAAATGAAAGTGCAACAGGCGCAGTGATTGTACATTATATGTTCTCATTCCACTTGGCTAGTTTTAATTGAAAAGAAGTTAAAAAAAATGGTCTTTCTAGTTGACAGAAAAAACGATGTGCCGAGACTATTAAAAGATAAAGTTACCCCTTATTACTTATATAAGACATAATTTTTTTACCCCGCTTCATGTTCCCCGCATAGCTCGTCCTCCAGTTTTCGCCTAATTTCGACATTGCGTACTGATGGTAGTCAAAGCCACGTTTTATTTACCAGAGCGAAGCGATGAGAAGCAGACTACAGACATTGTGCTGCGACAGCGACACTCAATCACTCAATGTCTATAAAATAGTTGCAAAGCTAAGATAGATATAGAAAAATATAAGATATAAGAACATTTTAGATGATGTCTTCAAAATATAAAAAAATATGTTTGAAGTTTTTAAAAATCACTTTTATTGTTAACCTGAAGCGAAGTCGAATGAAAATTGTTGCTTATCAAAAGGAAACGTCTAACAATATGACAACGAATTATGCATATAATATATATTACATATATAGGTGTGTACGTGGAATACAAAAAATAAACTTTAATAATAAGTGTATGAATTTTCACTTTATTAATGTTGTAATTGCTTAAATAACATATCTCGATGTACTTAAACAGTACCTATATAACAATTTATTATATCTAACTATTCAATGTAAAAGGTGGATTGCCAATTGGAGTTATTATTAATGTATTTGAATTTGATATATCACTGAACTCCTCGTGGTGCTGCGGGAGAGCGTCGACTGTACACGTAATGGTAGTAGATTCGATTCCCACTCGGGGGAAACTAAAACGGAGTTTAATTGTTTTTCTCACAGTAAGAATGCAAATCTCTTATTTCACTGGGGCGTTCATTTATCACTGGGGCGAAGTCGAGGGGATAAACTAGTTTAAATATACATTTACAGACGTACGAAATATATAATATATTATATATCGCTTAAAACGACAAGGACTTGTATATCCCGCGGGATAACGGACCGGAAATTAAACTGACCACCCTAGTTTATGAGCGCCATGAGTCAAAGTTATTGTTTAACTTGAATAACTTATGAGATAATACTTATTAGAGATATATTTGTATGTAAGTTAAGTGGAAATTAATAACACTGTAGTGGCTCAGTTATTAAGTGCCTTTCATTGTTTACTATTAGCGGTAGTAGTGAGTTCAAATATGAAAATGAGACTAGATTAAGTAAAAAGAAAAATAAATGCATATAATCTAACAAATAATTAGGTATATTTTAAGTAATAACCTATATAAGTATAGATGCCGTCGTGACTATTGTGGGTTCACCTTGGGGGAATAAAATATTTTCATTTCCTCGCTCTAATAACAAGACAAAGCATGGCTTCGAGTTCCACCACTCAACACGCAATGTGTCGAAAAGTGGAGGGAAAGGGGGCACTTTTATGCCTTCCTCACTATATAGGTACTTTAAAGGAACAATTAATTCCACGTTTTCACAAATATATTGGTAGAGTAGTTTATATTTTGTTTTAATAGATTTACGATATTATGATTGTGTAAACTCGTTACAGCTATTTGAAGAAGTTGGGTAATAATATGATTCGCTGGCGGACGTTGATATCTCCTATTGCACGGTTTGCTACACGTACATTAAAATTAAATAACTCTATTTATTTTATTAATAAATATTTTAAGATATTTATTTTTATTGAACGTTCCCCCCCACCCCCGAAAATCGAAACGAATCCATTACTATAGCATATTCAGATAGAAGTAGATACTTTTATTTACATAATTATATTGATGTTTTATAGAAGGTTATTTTTAAAGATCATTTTTTTCAGCTTCACTTTAACCTTCAGGGTAGACAGAGGAACCTGGGAACCTGGTGTTAGGAAACTCCGCCCTTATTAAGTCACTTCCGTTCCCCACTTTTCGCTAAATTCTGGATGCATTATTTTGATTGGCGAAACTCAACGCTGCGTCCGGATTGAACGATCAACATGAGTGAGACTTTTCCTTTAATTTAAATTTTACGGATAGATCTAGGTTTCCATTTAACCGAGACAGATTTAAACCCACACTCTCCACAGTATGGGATCGTCGCGGCGACTTCTCTTTCTTATAGCGCCATCTAGGGCAGCGGACGACAACTACAGTAAAGCTTACGTTATTACTGTGTAATGTAGATGGCGCTGCTTGAACTTAATCTTCAGTTCTTGACTTTTTCAACTTTTTTCGAAATAAGTATATTTATTATGTTTTTTAATATATTCATTTTAAATAAACATACTAAATATATCTTTTTATAATTCATATAATATATAAAATATACTTGTGTTTTATTAATAATCGAATTATAATAGTCGTTAGAAATTATACGAATTCTTTTAGCCTGATATTGTATCTTGCATATAAAAGGGTCGCAGAAGGAACCCGGCAACCAACACAAAGGGCGCTGCGTTCCCATTAAGACTTTTCCGTTAACAATTTCAGCAGAGTTCTGAAGGCATTGCGTGTTAAGAGGCGGAACTTATCGCGCTTTGCCTGTAATTGAAATGAAAATTAATTAGAAATTTAAATTCCTCACGTGGATATCGAAACCGATAATAATCCACTAGTAATTTAAATTAAGAAAAATATAGTACGGTAGATACTACAGGTATGCACATAATATAAATAAATCTAAATCAATCAAAGTATATACAGAAAGATCTTATGTAAGTAATGATATCAAGATATTAATAAAAGTATGGAGAAAGCTTGTTTCAAAACAGGATTATCCACCGCACACAACACTATAGACGCGTATAAGCAAAAAGTATCTAAGCGCACCTTAGCGGTCCTGCAGGCTGCAGGCTGCACCTAAGTAGCCGCTCGCACCATAACTCACTGCATCCTACAATTACATGATGCGATGTTATAAATCAATAGTTTGCAATTTATGTTTATTGCTCTGATATTACCAAACGATTCCACTTCATATCCGTTTAGTGATGCGCCTACAGATAGTGCGTGCTGTGGTGTAATTAGCGCTTAAGAATATGTAAAGATTTAAAATTGTTTAAACTATTATTGAATATTTAGGTCTCATCTACTTTAGTATTTGATTATTTTGCCCTTATTACGAATTGAATCGAGATCATATTCCTACAATGAGCACAGGGAACCTGGTAACCAGGGCAACCTCTGGCAATGGATTAATGAATCTTAACTATTCCCAGTATAAACTTACTTGCGTTCAGAGTGTTTTGTGTTATCAATAGGTACCTACTTTACAATATGAAAATTGCATACAGATTGCAATAAAATGAAACGGAACCGTAAGTAAACATATAAAATACATTACAGCGGTATTTAAACCCGCGTGTTGGAAGGACGCCAATTGATTGTGCGCTCGTTACGTGGGATCGAGGCTTTATCTTATAAAGCACAGCTGGGATTATCTGACATTTTATATTTTCGTTTTTTTTTACATATTTCCTGCTAAATTATTAGTGTTATTTATTAATTATACAAGTAAATAAAAAAAATATAAAAAACAAATTCACTGCAGCTTGCACATTGCAGCTTTTTCTCTTATATTAGCAGGATAAGTACATAAAATTATAATACGTTCCTACTTATTTTGAATAATATTAGTTGACTTGGACTTTATTATAGTATAAATATGTGATCTTAAATTTGCTATTACCATTTATAAGGAGCTAGTTTATTAGGAATGAAAGTTGTAACAATAATTGAAATATGACAAAGGCGTACTTTTATCATTTTTCATTTATAAAATGAAAGAGAAAAAGAGGCGACAAGCACAACAGTTGCTCTTTACGACTAGTGAAATGTTAATATAATAATTCATTCTCCTGCGTTGAGATCGAACTCACAACCATGCCGTTAACGATCACTGCTGTATGTACCGCTGCGCCACAAAGGGCTCCTACTAACTTCACTTCCATTCTTTATGTAAAATTACCTACTATATCTTATTTTATAGTATTATTAATACATATAAAATATAGTAGAGTTTACACAGTGTAGGACAGTGTACAATAAAACGCTTCCAACTCCCGTCAATTAGGCCTGAGAGCCGCAAATCCTTGTGTCTTAATGTCCCGAGATAAGACGTCTCACACGTTTGGCTACTTGGCCAGCGTCATAGATCTACAATATGCTTAGATGTACATATATTTGTTTTAATTGAATTGACAATATTAACTTATTATATTAAATTATTATTATCATGCTAAATAACAACTTTATAATTCGGTTGTTGATGTAGCTTATTTGTACAGTTATATATTTACATTTGAAATATTCATTCAATTAATATTTAATTATTTTTTTAATAATTACAATGTAAAAAGTCACGAAATGTTATAATTAAATAAAAAAACAAATAATTTAGCTTCAGCGGAGGAAATGTAAAATTTAATACTTAACTACATTTAAAAATATATTTTATTTAGTTTTTCATTGGTTAGTTATTCTATGATTACGGGACCTACATACCTAAAATTTATACACATTAGATAAATTTTAAAAAAAGTATAGGTATAGTAAAAAGTTATTGATATTTTATTCCATTAGGCTGGCTTTTTAGCTTAAAGCTAACATTCTAGTAAAAAAACAAGTATGAAAATGTCAATGCTCTAAAATAACATTCTTAACTCTATAGTCCAAGGGTCAGTCGGAGAAATCACCAGCGATCGTTCAGATAAGATCGTAACACGCAGCTGTCTGTAGAGCCTGTACGACAGCGACAGACCGGGATTAGGGCGGGATTGAACAGGTGGACACACTGATTTTATTGTACAAGACGACTATTTCACTTCAAGTTAAGGGGTAATATGCTTAAATCTATTACGTTTACCGTTGTAGACGTGGAAGTTTAGAAAGCTGTATCTCACATACGAGAGATAGAGGTAGAGGGAACCTAATTATAAGATACTCAGATAGATATAGATATTGCTTCTTGAGTAGCGAAATCTAATACTGTTTTTATTGTATCTTGTTATAAGAGTGATTAATTCTAATAATACATTCCCCCGAGTGGTAACCGAACCCTGCACCCGTCTTGTTAACAGACGCTGTGCCGCTGCACATCGACTGCGAGGACTTAACGTGAGATTTATAGGTTCGTTCGTTCGTATCGGTAATGATTTTTCTATATTTGATAATCGTTTCATATGCCCCATATATCAGGGCACGCAGAATTCTGGAGGCGTTGATTGAATATCAATTCTTTTCCATACAAACATACAAAATTAATAAAAAAAAAAAAAGATTTACCTTTATACTTTAAAATGCAGGGTGCACTAATAAACGTACCTGAAACGAAATAAAGTTAATTAGATTTTAGAAAATACTGTTTTTCAAATAAGAAATAGCTTGCAGTAGTCTGGGTCTTCCCATGACTTATTTTACTTCTTTTTAGTAAATATCAACTGAATCCATTGAGTAGTTTTTACGTTTAAGTGGAGCAAACATTCATCCTCACACACTTTAACATGTATAATATTAGTAGGATTACCGTTCTAATTACAATAGCTTGTTGAGCTTAATCATTGTTATATACAATTTGGGGTTTAGAAGTGACAAATGTCTCTCGCGCCGCCGCCGCCGCCGCCGCACGGTGTACCTACCACCTAGTACGTACTTAATGAAGAGTAATCCGCGTCCCGCAGTCTGCATGCACGGGACCAAGTTTATTTCCATTATACATATTGCTATTAGAAAATAACTGAAAATTATAAATGAGTTTGTGGAAATTTTGATTTTCAATTAAATTGCTCGATACTGCACTACAGGAAACTTGGCTGTGAAATGATTATATTAGTATCTAGTAATAATTATGTTAAAAATTATTTTCCTTTCGTAAATTCGTTACATGAAGTTGAGCGTCACGGTGCTATAAAAAAATGTAATTCAGTCTGCATCGAAAAACTTGACTATCCAACGCAAAACATTTTTTCAATTCTAAGTAGTTCTCGAGTTAACCGCTATCATCCAAAACAAACAAAACCTTCCCCTTTATAATGTTTATGTTAAATGCAACTTTCTTTCAGCTCTATTCCCGTAACACATGCAAACGCAGTCGCAGGTAAAACCTAGTATAATTTATAACGTATATTAATTATATGATAGTAAATGAGCTCGCGCCCCTGTCACCTGCGAGGCGAGTGCGCTGTTTGACTTAATGGCGCTCTAAACACATTGTCGTGTTCCTGCGCGTCCCAATTATATTATAAAGCCTTCTTTTGATGTTTACTTGCTAATTGCCCATTTTTAACATATGTACGTACGTATACAAGAATACATATTTGACTACACATTACGAAAGATGAAAGAATAGTACGATACGTAGGCACTGCGTGTTGAATGGCGGAACTCGACTTCGCGCTTTGCCCCGTCCCCAGGACGAGGAACCGAAAATATTTCTTCAGGGTTGTGTAGAGCCACATGGACTTCTATAAGCTATAGTAAGAGGCTATACTACCACACACTATCACACAATAATTTACAAAAACTTACACTCGTGGTAAAAAAACAAGATATCCAAGTATAAAACTTGTGAAAGTTAAAACGTCATATGAAGTATATTCTTGTCAATGAGGTCATCGATACGTCGCGTCGTCTGACTGAAAACGTGACAGTTGTGAGTTCGACACCCATTTGGGAATGTATTAATTCATTTTTCCGCTATTGAAATTAACGCCGCTATTTGTCTTACAAATAGCGGCGTTGAGGGTCAAACCAGCCGGAAAGTAGAGCCGGAACAAGGCGTGAAGCTTACGCTAATTATAAACTATGGATATTAATTAACAGATACCTCCTGTAAACAATTAACATACACATCGCTGACTACGTTCAGGGTGTAATTAGACACTTCTGATAGACTATTATTTTGTGAATGAACACAACGTATGCTTAAATATTAGTGATGGGTAAATGTGATTTTTTGAGAAAAAAAACACCCATTGCTAGTGATACCTGATTATATAATGGATCCCATTGCAGGTGATAACCCTCACAATCCAAAATTAAAATTCATCCTGAAGTGGTTTAATCTTCACTTTTTTACAGAGATATTACATGCTGAATAGTTACAAAAAGGATGTTCCATAATAAAAAAGGAGCCGAGGAGCAGCGGCACAGCGCCTGTGATATGCATCTGTGAATGCATAAGTTTAAATCATGAAACATTTTCTTGTACAGAACCTTAGTAAATTCTGTCAATTCTATGTTACTCATGTGATTTTTAAATACTTCGTATAATAGCACACACTGTCACTGCGCTATATAAAAGCATCAATTTACAAAATGAAGAGTAACATGCAAGATGGCTGTCCAGAAATGGCAACTGATTCTGGTGATGTGTGTCCTGATGCAGGCTTGCAAGGTGTCGCCGTCGCAGGAGATCATGCACAAGCTGACTAAAGGATTCGCCACTGCCTTTGAACAGTGCAAGCAAGAAGTAAGCTCTATTATATTATTTATATAAAATTTATAGTTTCGGTGAAAATTCCTGGTGGTCTTTCTCGGAAATTATTCAATTTTTTGTACGAAATCTCTACATTACATAAAAATTACGAAAATATAATTAACGAAATAAATAACTTTCAGTTAAACCTAGGTGACAATATAATGCAAGATTTTTTGAACTACTGGCGGGAGGAGTACGAGCTGTTGAACAGAGACACCGGCTGCGCCATCATGTGCATGGCGCAGAAACACGACCTCCTCACCGAAGATGGTATACATCATGAAAAAGTTCACGGATTTACGAAGTCTCATGGAGCTGGTAATGTTCTTTTTACGTATTACTTATATGTTGTATCATTTTAGTCCAACCACAAAGAAAAGATATTTCATAAAATTGGACGTAGTGGAGTTTAAACCCTTAATCGTCCGATGGATGCATGTGCGGTAGGAGAGGCGTATCTAAGCACTAGATTATCTCTACCTATTCTGTTGTGCGAGGTCTAGCATAAAACTAAAAATATTTTACAGATGACGAGTTAGCGAAACAGCTAGTAACTATGATCCATGAATGTGAGAAAAGCAACGCCGGGGTATCAGACGAGTGTATGAAGACCTTGGAGGTAGCTAAATGCTTCCGTACTAAAATTCATGAACTCAAGTGGGCACCCGACATGGAGACCATCCTTGAAGAGATCATGACCGATATATAACCAAAAGCCGTATAGGGCTACAAATTTATACTTACTTTTTATGGGAATACAACTTTTTGGAGACTACAGTTATCTTACTAAAGTTTGTATTATTAAAACGAAAAATAGAAGAAATTGGTTAAAAAGAAAAAATAGTTAAGCTAAAACCACACGTTAAACTAACTAATTTGTAAACAACATTAACAACAAAAAAAAAGTGGAAATATTACTTTTATCTTATACAACTGGGTAAAAAGAAAAAATATGTATTTTTAATATAAATATTTGTTCTTTTCTTATTAAAGTAAGCCTTTGTAAGTACTGTAAGTATAAATTATTTGGCTAGTGTAGAAATAATGACTTGGCAAGTATAAATGGACTTCGATAAGCTTCCCCGTAGGTCAGTGCATCCTCAAAAACTACTTCTAAGACACGCTGCTTCTGGTAAGGTACTGTGTATAAGGGTATTATGTAATAATTTAAGATGGCAATAAATTAATAGTAATAGTGCTATAACTTGATTGTTTGTAATAAATAAATGATAATTATTTATCTTTTTCTGATCGTCATATCCTTTATTTGACATTGTTCATTGAAAAATAATTTACAAGACAGAGCCTGTCGAAAGTGTTTGTCGCTTATTACATCTTGATATTTTCTTTTTTCTTTGAATTATGATGACGTCAAAATATCATATTCATTATTAAATTTAAGGAAAGCACATAAAATAAAAAGGACAATCGTATAAAAAAATAAATAAATGTGATTATTTCAAGTCACATAACGACAATAGGTTATGCGAGCAAATAAGCCACGAGTGTATATTGAGATACCTAGCGACATACCCTCGTAAAAGTGCGGCGTTCCACCACTCATCACGCAATGTCTCGAAGGATGGAGCGTGGAGTGTTTAACACCAGCTTCGTCCTCTGGCTTCTACCTATCCTTCTACATGATCTATTCCGCATTAGAAATCTTTATAATGAATAACAAATTGAAATAAAGAAAACAATAATATAAAAGGATAAATACAGTTTCACCAGAGGGTTCCAAGTCACGTAACGACAGTAGACAATGCGAGCGAACAAGCGCAGGTGTATTATGCGGATGCCAATCTCCTCGTACTGTGAAATTCTGCAATACCTAGCAATCTTCGTACGTATGTTAAAGTGCTGCGTTTAGTTCCGCTATTCCTTTCTTTTTGTAACTTTATGCTGTTTCAGCAGCATAGGCAGAGGGAACCTGCATCGTTAGGACACTCTGTTCCTATTAAAATATTTTAATTTTTCTTTTGCTGCTGAATTTTGGAGACAACGTGTATAGACTAACGAATTCACTCGCCTCGTTACTAGAGAGAGAAAATGAATGTATTAAATATTTGATTTCCTTGAGAGGAAACTTACAATCTGTCGCGTTTAAAGACATACGCTTGTACCCCTGTGCCGAGATAAGCACAATTCCGCTTTTCCACCGCAAAAGTTCTTAACACATTTTTCCCTTTGAATTACCCTGCTATATAGCAGGGTAGTTAATTAGTTATAGCAGGGTAGTCTGGCATATTGCCAGACTCTATTTAACAAAAAACGAAGTTCAATATAGAAAACAATGACACCAAGGCATAAACACAAATATATCTCAGCGTTCGTAACAAGTGACGTAACAGTAGACGACGCGAGCAACGAGACGCAGGTGTATGGGAGGATGCCAATCTCCTTGTATTGTGGGATGCTGCGGCTCCGAGCAATCTTCCTTCGTAAGATGAATTGAAATGTACACAGACGCTTCTAAATGTGTGATTAGTGTGGAAGCTTTATAGAGCAGTGCAAGGCAGTGTCGGTCGTGGTTGCAGGTTGTGTTGATAGTAGTCTCACTCTACTCTACTTTCATGGAACGATTACTCACACTTTACTTAGGAGTCTATTGGCATAAGCAGATTAACAGTTGGGGTCAAATGTGGCGCGAACGCGACTGGTTGTGGGCCCAATCAAAAATGAAATATTTATTTAAATTTATATTTCCATTACTTCGCTCTACTGACAAGGCAAAGCGCGGCGTTGAGTTCCGCCACTCAACACACAAAGTCTCCAGAATTCAGCAGAAAATGGAGAATGGCATGTATTAACACTAAGTTTCCTTTGCCTACCCTGCTGTGTGTGTGTGTATGGACACAACTTGAAGCTGAGACCAGAAGTCATTATTAATAAAATACTATTTTATAAGCAAAATCCTAGAGTCTGTTGATGTATTCAATATATTAAGGAGTATTAGCCCAACAACGAGACAGGACAATCACTGGCTAGTTAAGAGCCGTGTTTCTTAATTGAGGTTTGATGTCGCCGTAACTTAGCCGGGATCGAAGTCAGCTCTGTGCTGTACAGATTTATTGCGGATTAGCCGTCAACAGTGACTTACGTGTCTGGTGTCGCCATTATGTACATTAATAATAGGGCTCCATGAACAAGTTACATTTATATATAAAATAATTACTCCCTTAAACTTATTCTTATATTATAACTTAATAGTGTGGAGTCCTTCAGTAAATTTTGAAATTACAATGAATTGAGTTACTTTATTTATATTAAATTAATACACTTTATATTTACCAATGTTATTATTTATTACGTTTAAGTTAATCAAGGTGATAACATACATAAGTGTATTATTGCAAAGAATGAAAGTTAAATAAATTCAAGTGGATGGTTTGATCTTTAATAAATTAAAGAAATAAATAATATCATCATATAGTTTTCATTACTTTATATATTTTTAATACAAAAAGGAAGAAAACACGATAAGTTATAACTCAACTCCACATATTCCTCTACACTTCAGTGAGTATTTCCGAGATGACGACGTCCACTTTGGGGGCCCAGTTGATCTCATGCATGGCTCCTCGGAAGCATTTTGCTATTTCCAAAGCTCTAAGACACTGGTCCTCTTCTAATTCGTGCTTCTGTTCGCATTCGTGGACTGTTGTGACCAACTTTTTTGCCATGTCATCCGCTACAATTGTAGATCTAGATTTAATACTAAACTATGTAATTAATGATGTAATACAGACCATACAGTGTTTAACACTACATTGACTCTAGACTGTAAAATGAAGCTGCCCTCATATTCTTAAACTAATGGATATGTTTGGGTAACCTCAACCATACTAATCTCAAGTTTGCAGTTTGAGCTCCTCATGTGTCAATATAGGTACCACGTGTAAAATATAGTACAGTATACAAAAACTTTGGCTTACAGAGTTAATAAAAATACATTTTAATAGCTTCATAGAAATTTCATATAACTTTAAGTAATGGCGATGTATACGTTGAAAATCCCTTCGCTAATTGTTAGCTCTACATACCAGCTCCATGTTGCAAAGCAAACTCTTCCGCATTTCCATGGTGGAGTTTTCCAGAAGTATCTAGAAGATTTAGCTTCTTACTCATACACACTATAGCGCACCCTGTGTCACGGTGAATCAGAGTTCGGTCTAGTTTCCAAAAATAATACATATCAGCCAACACGTTGTCGCCTATGTTTAGCTAAAAAAGCTTTTCTCTTTAAACATAACCTTTTGAAAGTATTTATCACATTTTTATTTAATATTCTAACAATTTAAAATATAGAAATAATGTTTAAAAAAATGTATTTACCTCCTGCCTACACTCTTCCAAAACTTTCAAAAAGCTCGCCGTTATACCTCTCAAAGTTTCATTTGAAGTTACTTTATTGAGACCGACGAACACTAACATAACTACGGTCAGACGTTTAAACATTATTGTAACTTTAGCAGAATAAAAAGAAAAATGGTCACGATGTCTTATAAACGGTTATTTTCAAATTTTTCAAAAGTAATTACTTTTTTAATTACTAATTATCATTTACAGAACACCCCCTTGCTTGTCATAATTACACCTGGAATTAACATTTAGTCATTTAATAGCTTTATATTTAAGTTAATTATTAACTGACACAGTTAGCAGTTGACAGTTACCTGTAGAGACGGCTGTGTTAGATTCAAGCTGTGGAAAATATAAAAATATTTTTTTAGTTCACGTCGCACGTAGCTCTCATATAGCATGGTAAGCAGGAACCTAGGAACTTGGAAACACAGCCTTCCCATTAAGATAGTTCAGTTCCCCATTTGATAACAAATTCTCCTAAAAGTCTTTCATTACAAAAAGAAACTATGAGATTGCTGTTTTTCTATATAGATTTTTACATAGCATTATGTTTTTTTTATAGTATTGTTTATAATATTGTATATTAGCAAAATCATATTGATAATTACAAAATTTCATTTTACTCTTAGTTTGTTGTTACAGCAACAAAAGCGAGCAGACGTTGGCGAGCGAAGCGATCAGGGGCAAGGCTTAGCTTAAAATGTTTTCGTTTCCTTGACTTGTAACTAGCTATTATTTGCCAATGAAATATCTAAATGAATATTTTGTTCGATGTCAATGTCCGTTATCTTACTATTTTCTCGAGAGTATGGATATAGCTATTTTTAACTATTTTTATTTTTCTGTTTTATTATGGCAAAGGCTTTATGCAAGTTATTGTAGATCTACT
>JAKRZM010000168.1:133781-168945 GCA_036379175.1 Heliconius cydno galanthus | reverse complement strand
AAAAAAAAAAAAAAAAAATACAGTCGAATTGATAACCTCCTTTTCTTACAGAAGTCGGTTAATAATAATAATAAAGTGGAGTCTCAGCTGCTCTACAAATTCAAACAATAAATAAACATTGCCCGAGGTAAACATATCCCATGCGTGTCAATCTTCATACAAGAAACCACACCTGAGCACCATTACTTGGGAAACAATAAAACAGAACGCGACAAACATACAACTTTGGAAAAATATAAAAATTTACATATAAATAGATCGCGATTTTGGGCGGAAAATATTTATCTCTCCCCAGACACCTCTACGTGAGGCGAATGAAGCGAGTGTTGTGCTGATGGTGGTATACACTGAGATTACTTGGAAAAATCTTATGAGAACGAAAATATGTAGCTATATCCTCCTTGGCGAGAGAATATGGGAGCTGATATTGAGGGGTGCGGCGTAAAAAGACAACATCTAATTATAAGTGGTGCTTTTAGATTCCATCTCCACTTGGAGATTTTGTTTGAAATATTTTCATGATGCCCGCTGTTCCAGACATATGTACGTACGGCAATGAGGGCCGCCAAACAACTCGCTGAAGGTTTTAATGTCAGGTTCCCTCTGCTTTGGGTAAGCGGGAAAACGCATGAAGCTGCTTTTTTTTCCAATTATTATATGTCTAAAATCGTGTAATTTTAAAAATGTGTTGTGTGGATATTAAACAAAATACAGCACAAAGTACCGTATATCAACATCATTTCTGGACATAGATATAATACATGGAAGTTAGAAAATGAACGTTTATATTACTAATTACTTAATTATATTAATAAACTAGCGGACGCGCACAGCTTCGCTTGCGTAATTAGGGGTGAATTCTAATAAACCACGAAACATGTGTTCAATGAAATATTTTTAAGAGTAAATTTAAAATTTTATAATAATCGATGGCGTTTTAAAGATTTATCCATACAAAGTTTCAACCCCTTATTCGCACCCTTAGGGGGTGAATTCTAGAGAATCATGAAACACATGTTCAAATAAATATTTTTAAGAGTCTAAATTTAAAATGTTATAAAAAACGGTGGCGATTTAAAAATGTTTCTATACAAACTTTCAACCCCTTATTTTCACCCTTAGGGGAAGAATTCTACAAAACCATGAAACATGTTTTCAATTAAAGAGTCTAAATTTCAAATTTTATTAAAATCGGTGACGATTTAAAGAAATTTCCATACAAACTTTCAACCCCTTATTCGCACCCTTAGGGGATGAATTCTAGAAAACCATGAAACACATGTTCAATTAAATATTTTTATGAGTCTAAATTTCAAATTTTATAAAAAACGGTGGCGATTTAAGAATGTTTCGATACAAACTTTCAACCCCTTATTTGCACCCTTAGGGGAAGAATTCTAAAAAACGATGAAAGACGTATTCAATTAAATACTTTTATAAATCTAAATTTCAAATTTTATAAGAATCGGTGCCTATTTAATTATTTTTCCATACAAACTTTCAACCCCTATTTCAACCCTTTAGGGATAAAATTTTTCAAAATTCCTTCTTAGTGGATGTCCAGATTACGAAAGTAAACATCTGTCCAAATATCACGTTTCTACGCACAGCGGTTACGGCTGTGCGTGCGTCTTACCTCAGTCAGTGAGAACAAGTCCTTTTATATATATAGATTGACCCACGGGGATGGGGGGGGGGGAACAGGATCGTTGCTAGCTGCTATTGATATTGATTTACTTTAATTTTCAAAAACTATTTTTTACGACCCCTACAAAGTTAATATTTGGTACCGTCGTAGACTGTTATAGATACGTACATATACAGTGTGCACAGTCAATTAATGACGATACAATAATAATATAATTATTTGTTGAATACAACATATAAATATATGTACATTTGTTCTATCAACGTTTGTACAATAAACAAAATAAACAAGGTGTGACGTGCGGAGGCGGTGCACGGTGCACGGTGCGCGGGGGTGCGGAGGCTCTCAGTGCCTTTAATGATTTCCCCAAAGTAACTGCATTCATCTATCAAACTGTCAGCGCAGTCTGCACGGTGGAAACGGAAACACTACACCCTCACTTCATACTAAGTAGCTAAAAATGGAAATTTTCTTTAAAGTATTGCTACAATACAAAAAAAGGCTTAAAATTATGTAAGTTACTTACTCGTATGTGTGAGTGCATTACCTATGATACGTCAAGTTTATTGTTACAAGTGAAGAGTATACCAGACAAAACAATATATAAAACTTGTTGTGCTGGAGGACTGTAGGAGTACCTACTCCGAGGGATCATCGTCACCGGCACACACGTGACGGTTACAGGACCAGTGGTTTATCTATCTGTAGCTTCCAAAAGGATGAGCAGATTTTGATCTAAAAATTAGATCAAAATCTGCTTGTAGCCAAAATTCAAAAAAATATGTATGTTGAGCCGTTTAAAGATCAGCTATTTCCTAGTTGCTTGTTCACTTTTAGTTAAACTTAATTGAAACTAGTCGTGCAGAAGCACAAAGTATTATTATATTTGGTTGTGGGTTTAATTCCCACTCAAGGACATGAAATCGTTCTGGTGTCAAGATAAACCGCGGTGTTGAATTTCACTACTCAACACGTAACGCCTCCAGAACTCTACGGAAAATTGAGAGCGGAGTGTCTTTACACTAGGTTCCCTTTGCCTCCCCTGCTGTGTGCGTGATACAGCGTGACACTAATTCATAATTTCTATTCATCTTACCTGCCAATAGTGTGAAGATGGGCGCTGGTAGCGAGCTTGACGAGAGGCCGGTGCGGAGGCCGACTCGGCCGTGTTGGAGGACTGTACGTGTACTCTGAGGGGTCGCCCTCACTGGCACCGGTCAACCAGGACCAGTGCTCTGTCATTTTAGCTTTTTTTTAATTATAACTTTTATTCATAAGAAATTGTTTTTTTAATTTAAAGTTCTCATATTAGAATTTTTTTATTCTTTGAAAGTTTTACAGCATTTTTAAAGCACTAGATTTTATTTTATTTCTTACGCTTAAAGTTGCTTAAAGAGTTTGCTCTGTAAGAAATACTTTATCATAATCAATACAATAAACAACGAATATAATAAACTGCCCACTGCTCACTAGGATAATATTTTTAGCATTGCGTGAGAATACCTTTCTCATCGTTTCTCAGTGTAAATATAATTTTATTAAAAATGCAACTGTTAAAATATAAGAAATAGTAGCTAGACGGGAAGGATTTTGTAGATTTTTGTTTTAATAAAAATATGTAAAATATGAAAGTTAGATGTTCGTGGCGCAGCGCACAGCGTTTGACTGAAAGCACCAGACATATCGCGATCTTGAGGTCCACCACTCTTCGCGCAATGTCCCGGAAGTTGATCGGTGTATAGGAAATGGAAGGTAATACCACCACGTCTCCTTTTACGTATACCTTGTTAAATGCGAAAAACAGCATGAAGTTAAAAAATACTGATAAACGTATTATGATATTTCACAGTAAAATTTCTCACGATAATTTTGAAGCCCNTAAGCATAAGGATACATTCCGATGACGCCGCACTTGCACCTCGCGGAATCGAACAATAGTGTTTTAGTATTTTGCTGATTTAACTGTTTTGAATTATATAAAATTTTAATAAAGATTCTCTGTCTTCAACTTGCTTTAAAACAGAAAGGTTGTTTATAAAATTAAATAAATAATTTTTAAAAAGCCTTTTTCTCGCCTGAGTAATTTAACTCTAGACGGGAAGGATTTTGTAGATTTTTGTTTTAATAAAAATATGTAAAATATGAAAGTTAGATGTTTGTGGCGCAGCGCACCGCGTTTGACTGAAAGCACCAGACATATCGTCATCTTGAGGTCCACCACTCTTCGCGCAATGTCTCGGAAGTTGATCGGTGTATAGGAAATGGAAGGTAATACCACCACGTCTCCTTTTACGTATACCTTGCTAAATGCGAAAAACAGCATGAAGTTAAAAAATACTGATAAACGTATTATTATATTTCACAGTAAAATATCTCACGATAATTTTGAACCCCTCGGAAAATAACATTATTACCCTCTTCCACTTTGATTCTACGTCAATTGTGCTTCATCCCTTTTATATTGTAAATGTTAGACAGAGATGAAATGATGCATTCATTCACAGAGGTGGCGTGACGGTAATAAATCTTAAGCCCCTTACAGTAAGATATAGGTTTTCACGCGGTATTGTTTAATTTTTACATATTTTTTGTATAATTTTCAATAGTCTCTTTTTGCATTGTAAAGCTGAAGAGTTTACTTGGTTGAATGCGTTGATCTCAAGAACTAATAGTTCGAGTTGAAACAATAATGTCAGAAAGTCTGTCTATCGATTGAGGCTTAGTCAATATATTTACAATGTACCCACTGTACCTGCGGTTACGTCGGGTTGTAAATTGATTACATTTCATAAGTTTTGGCTGACACACATACTACCACTTCGCCATAAGGGTGAAAAATGACGTTATCTCATATACATATATGTACACGGTTATAAACATAAATCTGTATACATTAGTGGGATTTACAAAGCATCTCATGGGGTGCTTATTGTACCACCTACTGAATGCCTAAACGGTAGACGGGGTTTGAGATTGATGATTGTTCATTGTTACAATTTAATTAGACCTAATATAACACAATATACATACATTGAGCTAACGTAACATATATTCGCGGCGTTGAGTTCTGGTATTCAATATGTAATGTTTCAAAAATTAAGCTGAAAGTATCGCTGCGTTTGTCCTGACATAGCTATGCGGGATAAAGCGGGAAGCTAAATTTCTGTAACACTTTTTTTCCATTTGTTGTCCATTTATAGACAATTCAATTTTGGTATTTTAGACCGTCTGAGATTAAATTTGAAAATAAGCATTTTTTTTACATTTAAACCAATAATTCCTGAGTTTAAACAAATTCTTCAACTTTATACTATTAGTATATAAATATAACCTTGTTTAGACAGTAACAATAGAAAATTAGTAATTTAATAAGAAAATTGACGTTTGAGCAATAAAGCATAATTCCTCATTTCAAAACGACGTCTAAGTTAATTTAAAAACATTATTGTAGAGTAAGGGCGGTGCCCCTTTGCTGTTGCCGACATTTATAACTGATGAACTTACAAACACTTCTATTATATTCTCGTTACGGACAGACTTACGGAAAGCGACTTATTTCTATCTTTCAAAACATCTGAAAACATAGTCAAAATAATTATTTGACTTGTATTCCAATGAGTTTATATAGATTTCTCAGAGACAAGTTTGTGAACGACGACTAATAAAAATTAGGTACTATTTATTACGTCTTTCTGTTAGGTATTATACTTTTTAGTCAAATCTTGACATGTTTAAATTAAATACTGTTATTTAATTATATACATAAAAGTTCACATTTAACAGTAAACCTTGAACAAATCTGGTAACAGGTGTCAACACAGCGTCGACAGAGAGTGAAGCCCTCTCAGTTAACGCGAGTACCATCAGCGTCCCTCTGTAGGTGTCTCGACTGTTTGCAGCCTGCCGACACTTGCCTGGTTGAGGGATGGGCCTGCTAGTTGTAATTATTTAATTTAATGTTCGTATTTTTTTAGGGAACTTTTGAGTTTTTGGAATGTTAACACAGTAAAACTACTATAATTATGTTGGATTTTATCTGTCTAATACGTAATAGATTTATAACATATCCTTCTCCTGGTCGAAACTATTAGCAATGACTTAGGAAATGAAAATTGTATATCATAGAGTGAAATGCAAAAATTTTTCATAAAATATTATGTTACAAGTATTTTTAATTAAAAAAATAATATTTTAGTACCAAGTTCGGTAAAATTTATATTAATTAAAAAAAAAAACGAACCATTCTGCGATCATATATTATCTTTAATTCATTTCCTCACAATTTATTAATAAAAAAATAATTCCTGTTTATTGTACTCTGTACTTTTCTTACACTACGTAGTGGCACAGCATCATAACTTCTGGTCGTAAGCACGACGGTTGTGCGTTCAATTGCTACTCAGAGGAATTAATTATATGAATTTCTTCACTCTAGAAGTAACACAAACCGCGGCGTTAAGCGGAATAGAGAATAAAGTATCTTAACAATAGGTTGAAGGTTCCTCTGCATGCTCTGCTATCCCGTGTATAACGTGAAGCTGACAAATATCGTAAATAACGATAAGACACTATCAATTTTCTTCCCATAGCGGCAAATTATTCTTGCATTGTATTTCGATTGCTGTAATAATAGTCGTTTATTTGATCTATTTCTGTAGATTGCGGCGCACCCCTCCACCCCTCCCGTACAAATGCTCATATCTAGTTAGTAAATTATTATTATTGAAAATTGTCCTCTCATATTGCATTTTCATTGATCATATTATATCTACGACTGGTGTCCCGCCCGCGTGGACTATACAATTTTCTTTTTGTTTCGGATTTGATTACATTTTAGATATTTATCTATATGCTTAATTAGATTATTAATGAAAGCTGCGTCGGTCGTTTTGACTCTTAATCAGTACAAATCAAAATAATTTTATACTATGTAATAGTAGGGTTAATAAATATATAATATACATGATGAAAATTGGTATTAAGATATTTTTCTTCATTTATCTAATTCAAGATAGACTAGTATATTTTAATATGAAGTAAGTAGTAGATTTTAATAAAAATCCAAAAGTATGTACGTCAAAGACAAACCATTATCTGAAAAATAAAGGAAAAAACGAGGAATCTACTTGACAACTCCTATAATGTCTAACATCTGCCACTTCCACAGTCCCACAGTGTTAAATCAATACTGCAATTAATCCATACGTAGCGTTCAGTTCACTATGAAACAACCGTAAACAGTATCCCCGTGTAAGGGACCCTCCTACACTTGGCAAGTGATTTACTGCCACTAGAATATATTATGATCTACGAAGATAAAGCTTTAAGTAATTAAAAAGATTAACTCTGGGAAGTATAATGCTTTCCTATTTCCGTTTTAGAGCTTTTTTATTGATTACTTGTTACGGTTTAAACCAATTTTTAATATTAGAAAGATTTTTATTTATTTTTTAGTTAGAAAAAGCAATAGTTGTGGTTGTAATGGTGTCTTAATGTATATAATTGAATTGAATTTTAAGGCTAAAATAATGTTTTTACAGATATGTCACTTGTTAATTTGTTAGAAATATTTTTATTCAAAATTGATGTCTCTAGGTCTTTACTTTATTATTAGTCCTTAAATAAAAGTAGAGCCATCAATCTCCCATTATCAAGAAATATTTAGCAGTTCGGTACGTCTGTACGTCTGTAGGTGCGTACTACGTAGTACCTACGTATGCCTTTTTGCTAACTTTTTTACACTTTTAATTGTGTCCAAATTGAACTTGATTGTTTTGACAATTCATCCTACTACTCTTCAATCTAAATAAAATCTTATATTGTAAATCATAAGACTGGTTTTTCAATAACACTTCTACTTTCCAAACATATAACACCAAAAGAAGTGTTGCTGCAATCAAAATTAAGTCCTATTATCAGTAAATAAAATTTAAAATCATTTAGATAAGATAAGAAGGGGTGAGACCCCTAATTCAGTGTTTGGAGCAGATAAAATTTAAAAAATGCATTTGCATACGTTTTAACGGTTGTTATTTTCAAGTGAGTAAATGTACGTGGTAAGGTAACATAACTATAAAATTGGAATATTTTTTTTTATTATTATTCTGTTTGACTTAACCCAAACCAGGGTAAACAGAAGGAGCGTAGAAAACCTAGTGATAAGAATCTCCGTTCCCATTAAGACTTCCTCATATTCCGTCGAAATCTCTACTCCACGACTGGCCTAAGATGTTATACACTAAATATGTATTTTATGTATCGTCCTGATGGATACATCAAATACAGCGTATTTTTACAAACGCGAGGGTTGTGGGCTCGAATCCCACTCGGGGGCTGGCTTGTTTTTATTTTCTTGCTCTGGTAACAAGACGTGTTCCACCGCTCATTAGTTTCATTGTTTCTAAAATTTGACGGAAGGTAACGAGGAGTCTCAATAGTGGGGTCCCTCTGAGGTACCTTCTGTATGTACGATGCAACGTGAAGCTATTTTTTAATTAACAGAAAATTTTCCCGGCTTGCTTTATTTAATTTAGGAAATTTCGGAAACATACCTACTACATGAAATCTTAGTTTCATAATGAATAGGTTCAAAAATAATGCACTTATTGGTCAGATTATTAGGACCGCTTCTAGTGTAACAGCGTGTGACAGTTACCGCGACGTTCTGAGTTCATTCCTATTCAGAGAATGAAACTTATGGGTGTTGGGTTCCCCCACTCAACAAGTAATCTCAAATATCAGGCGGTGTATGGGGAACGGACACTAGGTTCCCTCTGCCTACCCCTGTTTTATATATTGCATACAGCGTGGAACTAAAAACAATTGTAGGACTTAAGAAGTCTAGCCTCGTTGATAGCTTTTAAGACACGACTCTAATCCTACATTCCTTAAATTCAATAAAGTACAATAAAATTTAATAAAAATTAATTGAGTCCAAGGAAAACCCGTGAAACGTATGAAACTGACCCATATATTGAACCTTATGTTTCATGACTTAAGGTTAAAAATAATTCAAATAAATTTACAATAAAATAGTTACACGAAGGATTCTATACATTGATGCAATAAAAATAGAGTGTATTTTACATTATTCGCAAATTTGATACAAACACATTTAATTTTTCCAAAGTAACTCCTTTACAAGGGATTCTAAATCTTACAATAGAGGGTATATAGTAAATTTTTGCATGTCACTAATTTGCAATGCAATAACCGTCTGCAACGTGAGTCATAGTAAAGTCCGAGCCACACGGCGCCGAGTGAGGTGGAGGCCACAGTGAGAGAAGGAGAGATTTATATATTTTATTTTATGTTATTTAATATGTTCATTTTGTACCATATCCCGTATATGGATATGGAAATATAGTTTGTGAATTATGTAAGCGGTGTTAAGTTACGCCTAATACACAATGTCTCTAGGATAGCTGGCAGGCAGAGAACAAAGTGATTTATCAAAAGTTTCTGTCTATCACTCGCATGACACGAATGTAAGCAAATATAATATAATACTGAAGATCTATGTAAAGCAGAGGTGAATTTTATCTGTTTTTTCTTTAGTTTCAATATTTTTTGTAATCTTTGTCACTTTTGATATAGAATTAATATTTTCTTTATATTACTCAAAAAGCAGTACAGCAACAACCCCCGCGTACGTACAGTGCCGGCGGTTTATGTGAAATCGATGCACTGTTTGTAAACACTCTGCATCCCTTACATCTGTCAAATCACGGGAAAACCGCCCTTATTGGCTTAGATATAGAAACGTGAATGATAAGTTACATTTTATGTAGAAAAGACTAATCTTTTTAGTGCGAAAAGTACGCTACTAGCGATAGTGATATGATTTTTAATGTTAGTGATAGCGACTATAGTGTCTCTATCATATTCAATGTTATTTTTTTTAAAAGATAATTTTAAAACTAAGCCTGAGTTATTTATATTATAATTGGACAGCTTATTATATTCTCGGTACGTAATAAAATGCGACTTTATATAAGTCGAATTTTTTTAGCTTTAATTTTTATGTTCAAAAGAAACATTATGACTAGAGCAAAAACTTAATCACTAGTCAGTTTGATTTATAGATAGTTTTATAACTAAAACTGGATTTTATAATCATTTTTTTGTATGAAGAACATTCATCAATATTCTTTAGTTTATTATTACTGTATATTTACGTATTTAAACACCAATATTACTGCCACTTATAGACACATACATGTTATATTTTTCACATATTATTAACACTTTTACACGTATTTTATGCGAATATTTGTATATTTTAAAGTGTTTTATTAAATATTTAGTAATTTAGCCCGACACGGTGGCGCGTCTGGGCGGCCACGTTGAACTAACCTAACCTTGCAGCCGGGGTGGTGCTCGCTGCTCTACAATACGCTAAGTAGTCTTGAAACTTACATTTGTTGGCATTTCAAGTCATTGTAGCTTTGTTGTTTTAAATTTTTGTATATACATATTTATAAATATAAATATATGTCTCGTACAATTAGATAAAAATATATTAGTTTTATTAATAAAAGAAGTAATTCGGTGAGTGATTTATTGCTTTATTTAACTCTATGTTATTTTAAGCAGATACATTTTTTTTTGTAATATGTACACATTCTTATGTATACAAAGGAATTAAAATATATTAAATTAGATTTTTAAAAAGATCATGAGTATATTTAGCTATTGTGTAGATATGTTTGATCAGGATGCAAGGTCTGGTAATCACAACCATGGTTGGTCGGAGCAATGACTCCAGACAAGTAATATATAGAATACAAACTAACAGAATTATAACAAATAAGTAAGCAAGTATCAAGAACCCTCGTCCAGCACACAGAGTCACCCCGTGTCCGACGCCCCTCGTTCATTCAGTACGTCTCTACGTGCTCGCTGTGCTCGCTGTGCTCGTACTACAGTCGTTACCGTACAGGACGCACGCGACGCCGTAGCTCTGACCTTGTGGTTTGTCAATTGTAGCTTAGCTTATTATTATATATTAGTATATTATGTATGTAAATGAAAAATCCTGTTATGTCATTGATACATACATATAAAAAAATCAAAAATAGAAACAAAAACCTTTTTATTCCATAGCAATAGCCATAGCATAGATATATAATTGAAACTAATTGAAAATAAATATTATCTCTCTACCAGAGATTAAAATAATTTAAATGTAATACTTTAATATACCTATTACAGAGATCGAGCGTAAAATCATCACGTTTATCACTACAGCCACACGCTGTCCGAATGTTCTTATTTTCTTCTTATATTTATATAATAATATTTAAACATACTTTTTAAAGAAAATTTCGTTATTCGATGCTCTCCAAATATCTCCACATCTAATCAGGATGAGGGTGTAAATATATGATATTATTCGAACCCCCGACAACCCCTCAACATTACATATAAGCATTAGCTGCAAGTGCGCCCCCCCCTCCCCGCGCCCTACCGGCACGCGTCCAATGCAACTTTTATTGCTTTTCGATAATGAATTATTGATTTTTTTTAGTTTTACTAGAATAGAGCACGTGTTGCACTTGAAAATCTATTACGATGTTGACTGTTACATTAAAATTTAATTTACATTAAAAGCAGACTACTTGCAACCGCTTTTCATCAATTTAGATGAACGGATACCAATTAACTTAGATATATGAACATATTACAAACAGTGATCTCTAAACTATATACATGAAATGTAGGGAAACATTACAAAGGATTTTTTGGATATTCCGGTAGAAACGAGAAAAATGATATAAAATCAATTGTCGATTTAAAGATAAGTGTAGGCATCCTCCAGAATTCGGCAGAAAGTGGGGAACGGAGTGTCTTAACACTATGTTCCCTCTGCCTGCCCTGCTGTGTGCGGGATACAGCGTGAAGGCGATTCGGAAAAATGATGTTTTATATTTTAATATCGACGATGACAATTATTATTAGTTCATCTTTTTGTTTCTACTACTTGTTTCAAATTCTTATTCTCTTATCATAATCTATAGAATAAACAAGTTACGTATACCTATATTCCTTTCCAAGGTCAAATTAGATAGACCCGCCTCTGAGTAATAGAGAGCGGAGTGACTTAACAATAAGTTTTATCAACCCACTCGAGAAGATCCATGAAATATGCATATTATAAACGTAATCGACCTCAATATCTCTATTATCCACACTCTCGCGATATTAGACGGTTCATTTTGCATCTCTACTGAGAACACAATGGCGCTACGCCATTAAAATGACATTACGCCTTTGTTATAAAGAGGAATGTAGTTATTGCGGACCAATGCATTTAATTTATATGTAAAATATTATATTATATTAATATGAATAATATAGAGACGCCGTGACTCAGTGGGACGGCGCGCGATTGTAAACGCTATGGGTATGAGTTCGATTTCTTATCAGAAAATTGATTGAGTTTTTGTTAAAGAAAATGATTAAGTTTAAATAATTTTAAATTGTTCAAACTGGCAACAAAANTGTCCGACGCCCCTCGTTCATTCAGTACGTCTCTACGTGCTCGCTGTGCTCGTACTACAGTCGCTACAGTACAGGACGCACGCGACGCCGTAGCTCTGACCTTGTGATTTGTGAATTGTAGCTTAGCTTATTATTATATATTACTATATTATGTATCTATATGAAAAATCCTGTTATGTCATTGATACATACATATAAAAAAATCAAAAATAGAAACAAAATTTTTTTTATTCCATAGCAATAGCCATAGCATAGATATATAATTGAAACTAATTGAAAATAAATATTATCTCTCTACCAGATATTAAAATAATTTAAATGTAATACTTTAATATACCTATTACAGAGATCGAGCGTAAAATCATCACGTTTATCCCTACAGCCACACGCTGTCCGAATGTTCTTATTTTCTTCTTATATTTATATAATAATATTTAAATATATTTTTTAAAGAAAATTGCGTTATTCGATGCTCTCCAAATATCTCCACATCTAATCAGGATGGGGGTGTAAATATATCATATTATTCGAACCCCCGACAACCCCTCAACATTACATATAAGCATTAGCTGCAAGTGCGCCGGGCCCTACCGCCACGCGTCCAATGCAACTTTTATTGCTTTTCTATAATGAATTATTGATTTATTTAACATTCTAATTTTTTTAGGTTTACTAGAATAGAGCACGTGTTGCACTTGAAAATCTATTACGATGTTGACTGTTACATTAAAATTTTATTTACATTAAAAGCAGACTACTTGTAACCGCTTTTCATCAATTTAGATGAACGGATACCAATTAACTTGGATATATGTACATACAAACAGTCATCCTTAAACCATATACATAAAATGTAGGGAAACATTACAAAGGATTTTTTGGATATTCCGATAGAAACGAGAAAAATGATAAAAAAATCAATTATCGATTTAAAGATAAGTGTAGGCATCCTCCAGAATCCGGCAGAAAGTGGGGAACGGAGTGTCTTAGCACTAGGTTCCCTCTGCCTACCCTACACCTGCTGTGTGCGGGATACAGCGTGAAGCTGATTCAGAAAAATGATATTTTATATTTTAATATCGAGGATGACAATTATTATTTTTTCATCTTTTTGTTCCTACTACTTGTTTCAAATTCTTGTTCTCTTATCATAATCTATAGAATAAACAAGTTAGTGTTACGTATATATTCCTTTCCAAGGTCAAATTAGATAGGCCCGCCTCTGAGTAATGGAGAGCGGAGTGACTTAACAATAAGTTTTTTCAACCCACCCTAGAAAATCCATGAAATATGCATATTATAAACGTAATCGACCTCAATATCTCTATTATCCACACTCTCGCGATATTAGACGGTTCATTTTGCATCAACTGAGAACACGTAGAGCCATTAAAATGACATTACGCCTTTGTTATAAAGAGGAATGTAGTTATTGCGGACCAATGAATTTAATTTATATGTAAAATATTATATTATATTCATATGAATAATATAGAGACGTCGTGACTCAGTGGGACGGCGCCCGATTGTAAACGCTACGGGTATGAGTTCGATTTCTTATTAGAAAATTGATTGAGTTTTTGGTAAAGAAAATGATTAAGTTTAAATAATTTTAAATTGTTCAAACTGGCAACAAAATGTCGCAACTCGCAAGTGTTCGGCGGGAAGTACTAAACGGAGTGTCTTGACTCCACCTATATAACATCAAAAATCACCTTTTTACAATTTTTCATGGTTGGCTTTCTATCCACAATGTCAAAGACATTTTAATAATACATGCATATTTATAATTATCACTGGTACGAAAATTTTAGGCCAGAATTCTGCAAATTTAAGTTTAACATAATATTTTCTTTTAATTATTATTATAATTATTTCAGCATTTAGTAAATATTCGTACACGCGCCGCACCGCGCAACAGATCCTGCGGAGTCCTGCGGCCCCGTGACAGCAACATGAGGATAGCTGCACAATCAACAAGTAGTATTCAGTAAACATGCAAAGTGCGAGCGCGGCGCTCTTATCTGCTGTCCTATGCTAACAATGCCTTGTTGTTACTTTGCACGTTACTTTGTTTTTATAAAATACTAGCAATGTAAGCGCGGCTTCTCTCGCTTAACTTATTTATTATTTATTTAGCTTTACCTGGCGTAAAGCCCGGCGTTAAGTTCCGCCAGTCAACATGTAATGTCACGAAAAATTCGGCGGAAAGTGAAGAACGGAGTGTCTTAACACTAGGTTCCCTTTGCCTCCCCTGCTGTGTGTCGGATACAACGTGGAGCTGATTTAGATTTATTTATATTATTAATAGGATTGCTTGAAATTACGCTTACAGTTTGAAATTTCTATAAAATATTTATTATTATAAGACCAAAGTAAAACTGAGAAAAAAAAAAGATTCGATTAAAACATTGTACATTTCTTCCGACAAATCAAAAAAACAATAAAATTATAAGCAAATAAATACAAAATGCAACTCACTGTCACCCAAAGCGACCGTCACGCCAGTGGCAGTGACACCCGGCGCTGTCACTCCTCGACGTGACGCCGCATACATTAGAGAGGACCGACGCGAACTAATTGCGCAAGCTTACCTGAAACAAAAAGGTTCTATCACAATATGTTGATATGGGGATAGGGGACTAGGATTGTATATATTAATGTTTAATGTTGTTGAGGCCGTTGTAGCACAGGTTACTTACTATGAGAAGCTAGCCACTGCTAGTTTGGACCTTTGATTAATTTTAGATATATTTCTTAACAAATGTCTCGAAAGTTGGTCTGAAAGTGGAGAATAGAGTGTCTTGCCACAAAACTCCCTCTACTTACTTGCTATATATAGAATACGAGATAGATGTAAACATTTATGTTTTTACGCTATATCCCGCACATAACTGGGTAGCCAGAAGAAACCTGGCAACCTAGTAGCTCGTCACTCACTGCCGAATTCTGGAGGTGTTGTATGTTGAGTACGGAACTCAACGCCGCGCCCTGCCTCGACACCAAGCGAAAAAAATATGAAATATTTCATTTTCTAAAGTAGGAATCGGATCCACAACCCTAATCGGTTGATTAGGGATATTCATCGACCATAAAAGTCAAGTTTAACGGATATAGTATTTAATACAAAAATTCCAAAAGTTAGATTGCAACATACAGTGCGTTAACCTTGCATCAGCTAAATATATAAAGTAAGTAGTAATAAACAGGCGCGCCCAGTCGCGGAGAGGGAAACACGCCGGGCGCAGCTGACGTGATTGGTCAGGCTAGTTCTAAGTTGGTATTCGATTGTGGGGAAAGGTGGATTCTTAATCATGATTTAACTAAACATTTCTTATTTTATTAAGAATCCACTATTACCTTTGAGGGAAGTGATAAAAGGCGTTTGACTGTAAATGCTGTTGTGCGTTCGATTCCCCGTTAGGATTGCAATATCTCGAATTTCGACAGTATTCGTTTTTTTCTTCAATCTGTTGTCTGTAACCTAGCCTGCCAAAACAACAATGAAGCGCAATAAACAAAACCACTAACTGGTACGTTATCTCAAATACACAAGTAAACGTTTTTAAACATTATTTTTATATCGTGAGATCTGTAAGAAGGCAATAATTCCTAGACAGGTATTTTTTTAGTAAAACTGAAGAAGTGTATTTAAAAAACTCAATTTGTTTAATTATTTTCCAATATAAAAGTTACAATGTTATTACACGTATTATATGTTTGTGCAACATTCTGACCTCGTTTCGTTTAAAATCGGCGGAACTAATGTTAAGACGAGATGAATCTCCATTCGCGCTTGTACGCCGCGCCGCTACACCGACGCGAGCATCACGACACGAACTACCTCAATTATGAACGTTACCGTTCACTTCGCAGACCACTTCTGTTAGTAACTGGTTTTAGACTAACTTTAATAACCTATTTTAACTTGTAAAAAGAGGAAAACTTAAAAAATTGTCAGTGCGATGGTTGCGAGTTTGTTTCCAACTGAGGGGAACATATTATTTTACAAAATGCGGTATTTAGTTCCGCCACTAAACAAATGCAAACTTGAAATACTAACTTTGGCAATTCCTCCTCGCTGTAATAGAAACAGACACAGCGTTGAGTTTCGTTACTCAACTCGCATTGCCCCAGTAAGCGAACGGCACTTGGGGAACGGAGTGTCTTACTTTTTTTATATCATTATCACTAAGACACATCATATAAAAAAGGTACAGATATTATGTATAGAATGAGTTCTGCCACTCTACATGCACTGTGTTGTCGGATATACGGCTTGGTGCAGCGTTTAATTCCGCCATTCGAAGAATACTTATATATTTTTAACCAATCACACTTAACTTTAAAAGTTCGGAAAATTGAACTGTTCTCAAAACTGCTATAAAAATGTTATGAGCTAAGAGAGTACGACGTCAGCACTTTTGTCAAAACACTTCCTATTCAATTTGTCGCAGTCTCTAAGTAATTTGCTCGCAAACACCTCGCTTATACTCGAGAAGTACTCTTTTGTAAAGAATGTCTAAAACCTCTATGTATTTGACAAGTTGTCAATTATTTATAGAAACAGTTCCTTCTCTTATATGATTGACAGGAAAGTATTATAAAGAAAAAAACCTCTGTTTTATTCTGTGTTCTGAAATCGAGGCAATATCTTAATTTAAAATATTCCTCGTATAAATGTAAAGATCGAAGACAAATAGAAAATCAAAATAATCACAAAGTTGTGTCTGAGTTGTAGCTTTATTTCTATAACTAGTAAATAAAAAATAAACATTTTTATAGAAAAGAAATACTTCATGTCACTTTTAAACAATTTCATCGGCGTCAAACTCTAAAAAATCGTATCTCACGTTGACAGATGCCCGGGAACATGGCGGAAATATGGCAGAGCGAATAATAAAAGCGGAGAGAGCGCGTTATCTTAATAGAATATCGCGGCCCTCGCACTTTGCATAAAGAAGTGAGCGGCGAAATTGGATTCCTCTAGAATTTGCTTTGTCACTGAAGGCTGAAGGGTTGGACGAGTGTTTACTACGGCAATGGTGGCTGGTGTGTATTTAAAGTAGATACATTAAAAAAATGATTAAAATTAAGTAGATCATTGACATATTTGAACATAAAAAAAGTTATAAATGGAATTTTATTTTAATTATAGTCCTCCATTATATTTCTTAAAAATTTAATCACTCATAGTGGACTGATGGTAAATAAGAAAAGATAGTTTTTGCTAAATAATATGTCTACATTTTTTACAACTCCAAGTTTTTCACATGTAACGTAACATAATATACCAGATAAGCATTAACTAAGACTCTCTTTTGCACTTTCCGCCTAATTTTTGAGACTTTGAGCGGTGAACCGTATCTACCAGACACAGAAATTAAAAATAACTAGGCCAATGGGGATTGAGATGAAAAGAACTTAATAACTGAATCAGCATCCGCATTCTGTGCCTACTTTCGTATTCTCTACATATTTGCCTTTAATTTAGCATTCACCAACTATAAACACACATAAAACGTTAAAGTAAATTGCCTAAGTTTAATATTGGTCCTGTCGTGAGTGAGGTAGTGTTAGGGAATTTGACAAGTCGAGTGTCATAAGTCACACCTGCAGTCCGCTACTAATTGTTACTTGGAACTTCAAGGGAACCGGCTCGAAGGACCAAGGAGGTCGATTTCATTACATTAATTTGTATGCATGTGCGTTACAAATTCATAATTATCATTTAAAATTTAGTGTAAATAAGTTGTTGTCAGGGTTCTTCCCTTAATTATTATATCACTTAGTGAAGAACGTCTCTGTAGTTATAAATTTAGATTCAAGACTATTGCGCAAGTACCTCTCGTACTTCTGTACAACAATGTATTTGTTAGGGGACCAAATTTGACTCTGCTTAGTCTAATTGGATTTTAAATAAAATACTTTATTTAATGTAATGTGATTATGATTATATGAAGAAAAAAATATATTCTTAATATATGCCATACGAGTATATTATCATACAGGTACAGATAATATTTACTGTTCCTAGCCAAAAAACACTTTTCCCTCTGGATCATATATCACTTACAAAATTAATAATAGCAGTGGACTCCTGTGGTCGCGTCGTAGGGCGGAGGGCGGAGGGCGAAGGGCGGTAAGAGTTATGTATACAGTATCCGGCCGCAGGAGTGTTTGGTTGCGATCAGCTACTTGCGTTTAGTTGACAAATCAAATTGAACGCCTTTGATGTTTATCGCAAGAGGGTATAAATATCTACTATATTTGTATTTATAAGATACGCTATTAGGACGCAGTGGTGACCAATTGTGTATCGTAGTTAAAGATTTGAATCCCATACAAAGGAAAATAAATATTAATATTTTATACATACTAACAAATGAAGATGATGAGTTAGGAGCCTCGCCTCTGGTGGCGCAGAAGCACAAGTGTGTGACTGTAAACGCGACACGTTGTGGGTTTGATTCTCACTAAATGAAATATTTTCATTTTTTCGCTCTGGTGTCGACGCTCCGTCACTCAATACGCAATGCCTACAGAATTCGACGGAAAATGGGGAGTGGAATGTCTTAACACTATGCTCCCGATGCCTGCCCAGCGTGTTGTATTATGTATATAAAGACGACGAAAGACGAAATATCAGTAAATGAAAAATAATCTATCGTATACAAAAGTAATCGACTTTCTCTCTCTTTTATTCAAAAACAAATAACTACCGTCGCTCTAGTCGGTCTGTTTGTGGCCGGTCGGAGGGCGCGAGTTATGTATCGAATATCCGGTACAGCCACGTGGGGTCAGATGCGCATTTACTATGAGATCATTGCTTGAGAACGAGGGCCAAAATTCTAAGAATACTATATTTTTAATAAAACATTAATAATAGATATTTATTAATTAATAAATATATCCTGTTTTATAGAGAACTCGATTTTAACCCTAATGTAGTTTTTTCTTTTTAGATTTATGCAGTCTAATTTTTTGTTTTATTTTTAATAGTTATTTGATATTTTTGGTCAGGATTTATAAGTTTTATTATAAAGAATGTAAGATTGAAAATTACCAATACTATCCTCGAGTAATAAATGTGACAGAAACCTAACAGTTTCGGATTATTATTCATTCTTAGTAACCTTAAATGATCAATGAAAACGTATTCAACGATTCCAACTTTACATACAAAATTTTGACTTGTTGTGTTAAAATGAATCGAATGTCGTTAAAATCAATCAATCTATTCAAATTCTACAACAACAGCGAGACAAGCATACATACGCAGACTGATACACTCATTACCCTCCTTCCCATCGCACAGTCGGATAATAAAGTCAGTGGCACTATTTCAAACGCAGCACATGTTCTCCCGTGACAGATTTAACCCGCGCTTGTTTATTACACACAGTCCGCTGTATTAATAGACTTGCGTGCTCTGTGCGCTGTGCGCTGTGCACTGTGCACTGTGCAGTGGGCTCGCTG
The DNA here is from genome assembly GCA_036379175.1 of Heliconius cydno galanthus. Taxonomy (NCBI): domain Eukaryota; kingdom Metazoa; phylum Arthropoda; class Insecta; order Lepidoptera; family Nymphalidae; genus Heliconius; species Heliconius cydno. The sequence goes on along the minus strand of JAKRZM010000168.1, from coordinate 149,315 downwards.
GACCGACGCACAGATGCAAATGGATTTGCATTCCAAAAGATTATTGTGAAATATATAAATATTATCAAACTGGCGGTCGTGGCGGGGCAGCACAGTCTCACTGAAAGCGCGATTGTTGATGGGGCGATTCTTATTTGGAGAAAATAAGAATCGCGGACGTTCGATTGTTGTGAATTCGATTCCCTCTCGGGGGAATGATTTAATTATTTTTTTCTTCCCCGCTCTGATAAGATGAAAAGCATGAAGCTGAAATTGTTTAATTTGGGAATAAATATTATAAAAAATATAATTTATTCCGTTTCTCAAATATAATTAAAATATCGATTAAAGATGTTTCTTTAAAACAATCACTGTATATTTACTGAATTTGAACTACCCCCCCCCCCCCCCACCCCCCCCNCCCCCCCCCCCCCCCCCCATACATACACGTGAGGTGTCTAAATGTTTACTGCTCTAATTGACTACCGCGCCTGTGTTACTGTCACTGGTCTTTATTACAGTTGTCTTTGATGTGGATAATGCAACTGAATTTCATATGTTTAGAAAATTTGGGTATGTTTTTTTTGTAAGTATATTTTTTTTCTTCACGCTGAATCCCACGTGTAGCAGGATAAGCAGTGGAAGCCTAATGTTAAGTTTCCTCCGCTCCCCATTTTCCGCTGGATTTCAGAGGCATTGCATTTTGAGAGGCGGACCCCAACTCCGCGGTTTTTCCTCGACACCAGAGTGAAAAATGGAATTCACAGTTTGTATCCGCGTCTACAGCCACATGCTTGTGCCACTGCGCCACGACTGGCCTCCAAAAATATATTTTATAAATAATCTTAATACAGATCAGGACCAAAGAAATGTCTAAGATTTACATGTAGTTGCCGAAATAAATTGAAGTAAATTTACTTCAATGATAGTACAAGACAAACTTTTCAACGTTCAACATTAAGCTTACGCAATAAGAACCAAGAGAAAACTGAGCTACTAAGCTAGTACCAGAGATGTTCGCTTATAAGCGACGTTCTTTGTAGTCGAAGCTGATAATCAAAGTTGAAGATTGGGAAAATTGGTCTTTAAATTTTGCGCCGCGCTTTGTCTTGTCACCAGAAAATCAAAACAATTCATTCCCCCCCCATATAGAATCGAGCCCACATCCCATCGCTTTTCCAGTCAGAGTTTGTGCCGATGAACAACGACGGCCTCCATATTATATTAATATGCTATCATAATTCGTTAAATCATAGTTATTATAAACATAAATTTTATAACTCAACTTTTAAGTAAAATGAACTATCCCAGTAGCGACAGTGAGGAATTAATAGCGCTTTAAGCCAAGATACGGTGTGAATGGTGTTCGTTACCGATGCAAATATCTGTGGAGTGCTGCGCTCCTGTCAATTATTGTAAGCAGCAGGAGATATGGAGACTGTATACAGTCGTTGTTATTTATATAAATATTAATTTATAAAGGAAAATCTTTGTTCTTTCATATAAAAAAAACGTGGACGAAGGGATTTGAAGTTTTGATCAAGTTTATATAGAGAGTTCAGAAATGCATATTTTTAAGTAATGTTCTAGAAATACACATAAACACATACACAATTAGAGCAACGTCAAATTGTCCACAAGTATATATAAATGTCCCATCACAAACAAAAGTGTGAAATGAGAACCAAGTTAAATTTTAAGTAGAATTAATCATAGAAAGGAATGAGAAATATAAGTGATACTCCAACTATTTATTAATATGAAACTTTTATATGTGGTTCTGTTTTTTATATTGAAAAATACTATTTTTATTAGTTATTTTTTAGCTCTACTGTATCGTCCGCATAAAACAGAGTAGCCAGAGGGAACCTAACATTCTGTTCCCCATGGACCGCCCAATTTTAACTCAAGCACTATTATTGATAGTTAATAATCTTAAAAATATATTCATAGATATAATATAATACCTTAAAAAAGGGGTTCCGTTATTTCAATATTACTTAGCACTCTCCACTAACAAAATACATGAATACACTAGTTATTGTCATAGTTCACGAAATCACATGTTATTACTAAAAATTTTATTTCCATGACACAAATGAGCTTCAAATATAACATTGTTTAACTAACATATTATTTATCTTGCAATATTTAGTATGAAATTATTAGTATGAAAAGTCAGGTGACTCTACGTACATATTTTTAAAGTAAACTGTTAATTAAATATATTTAATGGTAAAATACATTAATGTAATTATCGATATAATTATAATCTGTTGATGACTGAAGACACAGTCATAAAGGTAAACAAACCGCCCTATACGAAACACGACAAATACACTTAATTTTAACTCAATTACCGATTTATTAATTTACTTTACATATATAAGAAAGATAAAACACTAAACTTAATAAAAAACTTGCCTAAACAAATATTTTAAAAAACCACGTATATTACGCGTCTTTTTGGGCGGGCGCGTTAGGGCGGCGGCGGCCTCTCTGTCGCAAGGCTCAGAGCCGACTGATGGTAAAAGCTCGTGTAGGGCGGAGAAAGCTTATGAATGAGAAACGTGGATGAATGAGAAGAAATAAGCTTCAAACTTCACAGTACGAAATAACTGTAGTTACTGAGTGTTATAGGGTAACTGGCAATGGTCGTGCCTAGTTGTGTTATGTAGAGTGTCCTACTTGTTAACTTACCAAATTAGTATGGATTGAAATCGAAAATAAGGACTTAATACAAATTTTACATTTTGGCTTTCGTATATAACGGAGTAGGCAGAGGGAAATAATTCTAAGACATTTAAATAGTCACTTTTTGCCCATTTTTTCTTGATATTGCATGCTGACAGTAGTACTGACACAACAACGTGCTTTATCTTGGAAGACTATTGTAACCTAGCTTGATCAATATACTATCTACACAAGAAAAATAAATCGATAGTTCCTGAAGTTAGTACGTTCAACCAAAACATTTTAGCCTCATCAAATTTAATATAGCTTGATTACAAATCAAACTGTATTTGCAAGAAACATAATTTAACGTTAGTAGTATTAAACAACACGTAGGGCCTGGCAGCGCGAGTGCGACACCGGCACCGGCGCGAGCTTGTCAGTTATCTTCAAGTGAACGTAAGCTTTATGGTTCTTGTTGTACAAACTTGTTTGGAATTTCCCGAAGATCGAACCCACAACCATCACGCTTACAATCAAATGATGTGCTGCTGGGCCACGACGAACTTAAGAAATAATAACACAGAGATGTCACTATACAAGAAACGGTTCATTGTATTTCGGATTTATATGCGCGTGCGCCGGTACACTGTTGGTACTGTCTTACAATGTAATAACTAGTCAAGTTTGTTATATACTCTATACAATACCATTTTGAGGCTGTTTCTGGCAGTGGCAGTTTTTGGGCGTGCATACCTCGTCTGTGTGTTCGATTCCTTTTTCTTGAAGAAATTCATTATTTCATGTTTTTACTTCCTCTCTCAGCTCAGATTCGATAACAAAACGCGGTGATGAGTTCCGCCACTCAACACGTAAAATCTCAGAGATTGGTTGGGTTAGTGTCTGCGGTACGAATGTCTTGACTTTATGCATTCGAAGAGGCATATTAACAAAAAATATTTAATAATATTTATTAGGTACAAATTTGCAAAATATGAAACACGCAGAACAATAAATCACATCGACATGGTAAAGTTCATTTCAACCACCAGCCAGCCAGCCAGCCAGCCAGCTTGTAAGCGATATCAGTTACAAGCATTCATAGCATTGTCATTTTCCATGCACAGCGCGCACTGTCGCTCATATCAAGATATGTTTCATATTGAAGCCAGTGGTCGTAACTAACTACTTTTCTGTGGATTTATAATCCTCTCTCAGTACTCCCGTTAACTAACAAACCTTTGAATAAAAAACTTTGTAATTTCTGCACCGCGACAGCATCTGCTACAAATTAATATAATATTTAAATGTCGATATTAAGACACAAACATTGTAATATGTTTGCAATGCCTCCTGACTTTGGAACTGACTGCGGAAACTGAGGAACGGAAGCTCTTAACAAAAAACACAACGATCCGGTTTAGCCAAGGTATCCCGTCTTTTCTTTCGCTGTGTTCGTATCCCGCATTAATCGGGGTAGGCAGAGGGAACCTAGTGTAAGGATATGTCTATAAAACGAAAAAGTATAAAAAATATGATACCAATAAATTTGGACAACTTCAACGAAATACCGATCTCCACACAAAGGCACCTCATCTAAGATAAGGAGGAGTGCGAACACATTCATATGCTAAGCAGTAGCAGGTTCAATCCCGCGTCGCGTCGATTGAATTATGCCCGCCCATTGTGTACGCGCTTTTATAATTTACATGAATACATTTTTCATAAGATTTCCTCGATACAAGAGTGAGAGACACCTGTGAGAGGCGCGAGGAGCGTCTCGCGACGAATACGGATGAATGCCACATACATATAATAGACACTGGGAAATAGCAATTTTATATTAACATAGAAACGATGTATGAGATCGTCGTGTCAATCGCGATGGTTGCTGGTTCGAATCCCAGAATCACACCATTCACCACATTTGGGAAAAAAGATTAAAGTTCAAATTTATCATCATCGAACCCATAACCATCACTTACAAATCCAATTTACTGTACCACTGCGGTGTCTAATAACATGTTAATTACTAAGTCTCCCGCCTCTCCGCGTAGAGTGCGCCCGAGTCGCCATCGAAGCTGTACCTGTACCTGCCGTACCTGGAGAGATACAGTCTGGGCTGTAAATCGTGGAGCGACTGTTACCGCCAGCCGATACTTTCTAGCGTTTAGGGCTTGCGATACGGTAACGAATAACTAACTTTTAGTTAAAGTTTTCAACAAAGATAAGCCTTTTTAACCCCACCATGCAGGTTTAAAGGTGTAATAATAGTTTTTTTTTTTCGGTTTTGCACGTAACTTTTTTGTTCAAAATTCAACGCATTGCCTCGTTAACTCTTGGTTATTTCCAAATATTCATAGAAATATATAACATGTAAATATTATAATATTTGCTATTCAAATCCAATTTAAATACGAAACGGATCCGATACGTCAATTACAAACCTGAACGTGCGCACAATTTAAACTACTAGACCACTTTAGCGACCCATCTGGATCTACTGAAATTTATTTCACGTTCCTTTAAAACAATACAAAAGTTACTTTAATTATGAGGAAATAAGGTATAAATTTGTAAAACAATATTGTATTTAGTAGTGAAAATCTGTGTATATTATGTTTAAAAGTGGGCAATTTGAGGTTCTGGGTTCGATACGTAGGATTTTCTTGTCGATTTAAAAAGTACTTTATTTTGTTTTATGTTTTTTGCTAGAAGATGTCTTTTAGATGCTATTTTCCTTTAACGTGGTGAACTAAATTATGACCGTTGTTGCGCAATAGCACTGTCTGGATATAGACGCGGTTGTTGGGGATTCGATTTCCAGTTGAGAGAATACATTATATTTATTAGACACTTATCTAGTCATGAGACCAAATGCAAAATTAAGTTAGGTGCCACTCAATACTCAATGTTCCGACAAATAAGCAGAAGGTACGGAACAAAATGTCTTAAAATTTCTTCTCTATATCCCTCTGCCAATCTTGTTATTAGCGGGATACAGTGTTAAACTAAAAGTCGGGATCATTTGGACTAGTGGCATTCCCACTCGCAGGAATGATTATTTCAACACGCATATCTCTAATTCACGAGAGAAAATAATATTTTATCAATATCTCGGAATATCTTGACAATAAGTTCTCTTTACCCACTACGCTAAATGGGTAAGATGCTGAAGATATCAATAAATATATGAACAACTGGAAAGAAGTCATCTCAAAAGTTATAACTATCTACAGTTAGTGGCACTCGCGGCTCGCCCATAAACCTGTGAGCTTTGCGCTTCCTGTAAAGCGTTAACAATCACCTATAGCTGGCGGTAGACGATTAACTTAACAAATAAGTTTCTATATTATTTGGTAAGAAAATAGAGTCTGATATGAAATAACTTAATGAGTATAGTTTAACTACCATGCGACTGTAAAGGCGACAGGTTGTGAGTTCGATTTCCACACGAGGAAATTATATATTTCATATTTTCATTTGTTCGCTCTGGTAACGAGGCAAAACACGGCGTTGAGTTCCGCCACTCAACACGAATCTCAACGTCTCGTCTTTTTTTCTTTTTCTTTTCTTTTCGTGACCGCTATGCGGGAAAACGCGTGAAGCTGTTTACGAGTATAAACTTTTTCTATTTTTCCATCCATTCCTACAATAGCACTTATTATCCTCCCGCATAGTCAAAGACAGGCGCCGATATCCAAGTAATAGGTTTCCTATTCAAAACACGCCCGCCAAGATGTTTAGAGTCTGCAGCGGGAGGGGCCCGGTGCTTGATAATAGCTTAATCAAATCCCCTATCAGTGATAATGGATAAATGGAAATTGAGTTTAACGCCGCGCCGCGCCGTCTGGAAGATATTACGTAAGCCGGATTGAGATTTCGCTATCGTCTTTAACGGTCATTTATTTTTTATCCAATTTTGTTGCTGAAATTATGTGCTTCCTGAAAATATGGTATCGGTAGAACATTACCTTTATTACTTTGGTTTTATTTTTATGATATTAATATTAGCTAATGGCACTATTTGCCTCGTTACCGAGGAAATGTATAGAATTCTGTCCCTCGAGTCAGAACCGAACCCAGGACCGTCGCGTTTATTGTAAGATGCTTCATCACAACGACCTATATACTGGATACAGCGTGAAGTTACAAAATGTACGTATATAATTTCACAGTTCCCATCCAAGAAACAAAACAATGGAATGGCGTTGAATGAAAGTAAAAATTATGATAATTTTTATAGCACACGCGATATAGTGAGCACGCCACTAGCACATAAATATGGTGTTGACAGCGCACAGCTCTCTTGAGGCTCATATTACACGTATTTAATGTTTTTATATAAGAATAGGCAATCGTAGTGTAGTATCTGACCCGCGCGGTAGCCACAAGTTCAATTCTCACTCAGCGATATTTCTTTTATTTATAGCATATTTAATTTATTGTCGTATCCCGGGTCTGGTAAACCGAAGTATAACTTAAGTTCCGCAACCTATCACGTAAAGTTTTTGCAATGCTCAAGCAGTGTCCCAGCTCAGTGCAGTGTCCCGACTCTTCTATTTACGCAAAATTGAAGAAATGAGAATAACATAAGGACAATAAATGTCAACATACAAAATCTGCAAATCTAAGACTTACTAAGCGCTAATGAATAAAACAGTTAGTCCTAAGTAGGTAACAGTGGTACTTCACGATGTAAGTACTCTCGAACGGCACCGCGGTTTGTGGCGAAATAAAACCATAGATCCGCTTTAAAGACACACATAAAGTGTATGTAAATACAAAGGGAGGATCAACATTGATTGTAATGCTTCCTAAGAGCTTGTACTCCCAGAGACATATTCAAAAGAAAATAATATGTTGAAAGCTCATACATTTGTTTTGTATTTCTATTCTTACACGCCTCTTACCGTATATGAGGGTAGGCAGAGGAAATCTACCGTTAAAATACTCCGTTTCCTCATTCTGCCCGATTTTCGAGACTAATGTTGTGCCTATCCTGCTATATGCGAGAAGTAGCGTGAAACTAAATAAAAAGTATAGTATAGTCAAAAATTCGAGCAAGTGATTAAAATCTTATAAAATGAAATATTAACGTGTTTCGTAGCGCAGTTGGAATGTGTCTAACACGCATGTGCACGCAGGAGTGCGCATTTATTCTGTACATCCTATATACATATGTACACGTATATAGCGCTTATTTGACGCAACAATAGCGTTTTTTTGTAAAAGAAGTTTAATTACGTCATTGTTGCTCTAAAAGAGCTGTATTATTTATCTGGGTAGACTACAATTATATCAGCCAGCTCGATATACTCTCTAACTCAAAACAATTGTTTGTTTTTTTCACTAAACGTTGTCTATGTATCATTATTTATGTAAAAAATAATATACATAAAATAAATTAAAATTTGTCTGAGGCCATCATGTAGCAGCATCACAGTGTCGGTAACTGCGACCGTAGTAAGTTCATTTCTTATTCGGGGGAGTGAATTACACGCTTTGAGCCCTGTTGACTATCGCAACACATAATGTCCCGGATATTAAGCGGTGCGTGGAGAGCGAAGAGTCTGGACACTAGGATTTCTCTCCTATTCAAAAGAAGCGTAGTTCTATTTTACTATAAAAATACAAACCATTCATAAAATAACACAAACATTTACCTAATGGTTTCGTAAATAATTTCAATAATGCGTTCTCCAAGTCATCAATCTTCATCGCTCACCGCTCGCAGTCACAGCGGGTCGCGGGTTCCTTGCCCGTGCCGGGGGTATATTAATTAGTGGGCTGTCAGACTAACGGCCACCGATATTGTGGCATTGAAGAGATTGTATTACGTGTTTTCATACTTAGAATAAATGTTTTTTTTTTACAAAAGTTTTCGTAATTTAAATAAATATACAGTTTTCGACAGTGAGTATATCTAAATAAATTAACTATGCGTGGACTTTAAGATGCGAAATAAAAAGTCCCGTTCTTTTTCCGTTTCTGAGAAAAAAATACTATACAATACTCATCACATACAATATGATATAAATAATAATAAGTACATAAAGTTTCCAGCTATTAGTAGGAAGAAGCCATTTTAACACGCCGGCTTTATCTAAAGCACGTCGTGGTAGCTAAAGATGACGGCTGCCTCCAGGCGTTAGGCTCTAAGTGCACCTTTTAGCACTTGTCCTCAATTATGCTAATGGAAATCTGTTCAATTTGTACAAATTGTTACGAATAATTCAAGACCAAAAGGAACTGTTTTAAATTGTAAATAATTGATAACTTACCAATTATCATGTGAGCTTGTACTGCGGAACACGTAATCTATACCTTGTAATATTTAACACTGAAGAGTGTTTCTGGTTGAACATGCTAATATCAAGAGCGACTGGTTTTCAAATGAAATATATTTTTGGTGCTGTAGAGTCAACTTATCGAGGAGAATATAGGTTATATTAAATCACAGTATCACACTATTCACACTATTACAGAAATAACACTAAAATATTTTGTAATTTTAAAGGTAATAAAGTCCGCGTTAACGAAGTTACAAGTGTTAGCTAACAATTATGTTATTTAAATTAAAGTTAATTTCAAATATGTATTATTTTTATTACAATTAAATTAACAACAAAACGCTTAAAACAAAATACAGTAAGTATAAGTAAGCACCTACAATATGTAAGTAAGTCCACGGGCCAGGGCAAGGCTTTGCCCTAAATACTACCCCGCCTATACGTCATAGCGGTCACTGGTCAGTCGTTATCAGCGGCGTCCGACCATTACGGATTAAAAAAACCACTACGCGAGGCATTTAGACCCATACACTAGAAACCAGACGTACGTCCCACTTGCCCGAATAGGCAAAAATAGATTTAGGTGAAGTATAGATTGTATAAAAATAAGGGCGATTTTAGTTTGGGGTCGAAGACTGGGGGTAGTTTCAACCATTTTAATTCAGTGGGTACGTCCAGCGAATTAGTAATGAAATGAAGTGGCCACTGGGGACGCGTGTTCAGTTCTCGGCAGGAAGGCGGGATGTTTCCGTAAATTAATTTTATGGATACAGGTTGAATTTTATTAAGTGTACTGTTATTGTTTCGCCTGTTATTTTGTAAATTATTGAGCATTTTCAAATCTGTTTGGGGAACATTTTTAACGTTTATGTTGTTAGTTATAAGGTGTACTGTGTTACTCGACACTATGCGGGCTCATACACTTCAAATATTACATAATATTACAAGAAGTAATACTGAGAAAGTAATATATTATTCTTTATCTAGTAAATCTAGGCAGAAGGAATGTACAACCTGCAATAAATTGAGCCCAGAAGCCTTTATAGTGACAGATAAATCAAAAATACATTTACTGCGCTTTTCAAGTAAAAAAAAGATATCCTCCAGTGAGAGCAATCAGACGTGTATTTTACAAAGTCAACATCGAGTGCATTTCTGAGTCAACGGACAGGTTCCGCGGCAGGCATTCCGGCGCAGAACTAGAACCCGCCAGCAAACGTGATAAGCTCCTCGCCATCAGAACTAAATCACAGCCTTGTTACCGTTAATTAAGACATAAAGTAGGAAGACTACCGGCCCTAGAGTACTCCCTTGCATCATCACAATGAGTTGCAGTGTGCCTTGTGATATAAAACGTGACAAGGACAAAGCGATCACTCAATAAAATAGGTTTTATATCCACGATACGACAGAGCAATGTCCCGCAGCTTTGAGTTCAACTTCGCGCAGCTTTTTTTATTGCTCACGGAGTCGAATGCTTCATTGGATTTTGCAAGTTTTGTTTGATGTGAAGTTATCTCTGAGCTGATAGATGTAGAGTAGAGTTTAAATTCTGTATAAGAGGTTTATCAGTCCGTCTGTGATTGTGCCAGTTTATCTGTCGAACGTCAATTAGCGTTACTAAAGGACCGGTCTGGCCCGCGTCGCCATCGCGCGATGTATATGAGCGAGGCAGGTCGTCCATCGTAACAGCGCACCTCTTTCCCACAGATACGTAAATATGCTTATCTCGTTATAATATTTCAAAAAATATCGTGTTTTCAACGCTTCTCTTAATTTCCTATCCGGCAACTAATGACGGCGTATAGCAGTAATGTTATTTAATAAATTATGTACGGAGCTATACGGGAGACCATTTGTATCTTAGGTCGTTGTCATTTATCACTTAAATTAAATGAATATAAAATGCAGCGACGATTTGTTGTCATTGATAATAAACATATGTACGTGTTAAACATTTTTAAGCCTCATTTAGACAGCATCGTCTAGAATATAAGATAGAAAAAGAGAGAGATTTGTGTCAATTGTAATATTATAATTTAAATCTGAATGATATTATGTGTTCCTGCTTAAAACTAGAAAATTCCTGCAAATAATATAATAATTTTAAAAAAAAGTTTCCGAATTAAGCAAAAAATAGAGACGGAGTGTCTTAAAACTGCCTTCTTAATTTTCCTCTGCTTACCCTGCTATGTACAGAATACAGCGTAAAGTTAAAAAAAAATATCAATAAGCATTACCAAGTATATTTCGGACCCACAATCACTTTATACAGTCCAATAATGGCCAACTGCACTGCAATTGCACCTTAATAATAAAAACCTATCAAAATCCCATTCCTTCAAACCTTCCATCATCATAAACTCAATAAAAGTGGCATTTACAAAAGACTTTCATTAAATGCCATTAAGACGTAGCAGATCTATTATTTGGGAAGACTTTTTCAATTATGCTTGGTAACATGTTATTAGGAGTACATTTATATGGTCATTTAATTTTATTAACGACCGCTGGACGCTGGACGTCTCGTTAGTGCAAAAAACTGCACCTGCAATACTTAACGGTACCGTTACTGCTGCAGCGTGTCGCTGCGAAGCGAGCCCTCTGTAGCGGGCTTTAAGGTACTAAGAGTATACTCTTTAAGTGTAATGTACTCGGTGACTTTGTTGTGAAACATTTAAAAAAAAAATACAATATATATTAAATTGATTGAATATATAAAATTGAATATTTTATAAAAAAAATCTCGAAACAGTGAAATAATAATACAGTTATTTTGCCATTCTCTGACACAAACTTGTTACGAACAATTTAAATGGCAAAGATACTTTGAGTTGAGCGCCGCTCCTCAGAGACTGTGCGACTTGAATTTAAATTGTTATGTCATAAAATAAAATCCCTTCCAACAGCGGTTGCCAATTTAGTATTGATTTGTACTGAGTCGTAGCTAATGTATTGTTATCTGATCGAGATAGTACTGGTCTAGTTCGAGTTCATGGATTGTACCTACAGAGTAGTGGCCAGTCGTGGCCCATCGTGGCCAGTCATGGCCAGTCGTGGCGCAGGAGTACAGCGTGTGTAAGAGTAACTATCTTATTATATAACTTAAATAGGGAATTATAATATATACAAGTTCTAAAAAATAACATCATGTACCTGCCAGGACATTCCCAAAAACAAAATAGTTTCAAAATTTCTACTACATTCACGCTAAACGGTAGCGACTGTAGTAAATACGAGTATGAGAGGAGACGAGTACGTTACATTGGAGAGTGCGGTCACGTTCCGCAACATCTTGTGCCTCTTTGTTTTGAGCGATCATTTGGGGGTGGGGGGGCTGCTACCGATGTATGGGAGATGTTGTTATTAGACGACCGCTATTACTTATACTTGTTTGTTTGTTAGTATATTACATACGTCTGTGAGTAGTGTCTCTGCGTAAACACTGAAACCGGACCTCATACGTTCTCTTGATAATAAGTAACGTATTGCACTAATAACGCATTCGATGTAAAATACTTGGAAAGCTGTATTAAGTAGTAATTTCTCCAGACTCTCGCTGCAAACCTGCTCGATGTCGATCAGTTCGCCGTACAGTACGCTATTATAGACATGGGATAGCCTATACCTATAATTTAATTAAATCGATACGTAACTGAGAATTAAATAGTAGAATTTATTGAGACTTGTACTATAGTTCTAAGAGTAGCTTCACGCTCTATCACGCATGTAGTAGAGTAGGCAATAAGGTTGTAAGTTGAATAGTTTAAATATTTTAAAACATTTAACACTCATAAGAAATAGATAAAAGAAAAAAGAAAAGACCTTGGAATTTTACATCTGACAAATAAACTGACCAGATCCTTTGAGCCGCCACTAGTCCTTGGAGGATAACAATTTTTGAACAATCCACCTAATCAAATGAAAGGGCTTGATTTGTAAAAAATACAATACACAATGAAAACAAATTTTGTTTCTAAAAAGGGATTTTATTATTTTATTTCTAATATACATTTTTTTTATTTATAAAATGCACTGAAACATTTACATTAGAATGTCTTTATTGAAACACAACTATGTACCTTGGAGCGTCATACGTCACGCGCCCAACACACCCCGGCGACCATTTGTAACCATTTATTATGGAGAACGTTACTTTCCAAATACATCTTTTTACATTTTTTTGCTATATTTTCACTCAATTGAACCGTTTTCTGTATTTAGCTGCGTAAGCGAAGAATACCTATGTCTACTATAGCCGTATAAAATACCCTAAACATTTATTAATTTCTAAGAAAATAAAACAGCTTCTCACTTTTTACCGCATTTTTACACTTTGTTCCTAACTACCTCCGGCGCCTAGTCTAGCAGTTTCATATGTCAAAGAATGAATTTTAAGTTTAAAAAGACGATTTTGATGTTTAACCACAAACGTCGACGTCCTATTTCTCGTAATAAAACATACGACAAGACCCTGTTACGGTAAAACACTGTACAAAGTTCCCTTAGTTGGCGAATTACAAACGGTCTCCCCAAATTCCTGGCTATCAGCTCCTGTGGCTTACTCCAAATAGGGTAATGTACCAAATTGCATCAGATATACTCAGAAACCGCCTCCGGCCGACTCCCCACTCCCGGGCGCTAAATCCTACGATAGCATCTGTATTCTGTACCGCCTTTAACATGTACGCCGTGCTTTAAACTTATGGAGGGTCACTGAAGAACTTTCTTAAATGCTTATACATATTATATTACATTTTAGATTCAATGTTTTGTTTATACAAAGTAGAGTGTTTATAGTTTTGGTTTTAAAATTTAGTTTTTGAGGCTATCGATGCGTGAGAATCAAATAAAATGATAGATGTGGGTTCGATCACAACTGGAAGTAAGAAATTATTTCAAATAATTACGCCCCTCAACACGTAAACTTCTTCTCCCGTGCTTTTCCTGCTGTTAGGCTCCATTAGCATAGCATCTTTCGGCTCCTGATTCTTTCACAATCTTATATAGCCTGTCGATGACGGTTATGACCTTGTCCATCCTTACACCGAAGCAAAGGTCTATACGACCAAGACCAAAATACACGTAGGCTATCCTATCGTAAACCGGTTTATCCGAGCGAGGCGTCTGCCATATGCCTCAGTCCTCTTGTTCTTCCGCTCTTCTTGGCAGAGATTTTGAGGAATCAAACTCAGAACGTTTAAACTCAATATGCTGCGCAGCGCTCTTAAGCCTTGAATTCAGTAAAGAACCTCACAACTTTGATATCTATCGAGGCATGGCTGGTTTACATTTGTTCCATTCTTTACACTTGCATTTCTTTAGGTCGTTTACATTTTTGTATTCTTTGTATTAAAGTCGCGTTTAATACTCGATTATCAATGATTATAAAAATATTATTATACCTACGTTGAGATAAATCCATTTTTTTAGTATATCAGTTACGCACGTGATAATTGCTAGTATTTCTAAAATTTATAATATTTAATATTATTAGTTCGTAATATAAACGTACACGATAAGGCCTGTCGCTATAAACTTACATTACGTTAACGCCTATCAAAAGTTATTGATTGCTTATTAATTTAATAAAAGCGCGATCTTATCCGCCCTGTAATCTCTCGAACGGGTTATTTTATTTTTAGTAAATCTACTAATAATAAAATAACCACGTGAGAAAATATTACAGCGGCTTCCTTTGAAATATTATTTTAAGACCTACCGTCGTGGCGCAGCGCCACAAGGGTGTGACTGTAACGCGACAGTTGCGGGTTCGATCTCCGCTCGAGGAAGTGAAATATTTATTTACGTTTATACAGTGTCGAGGCAAAGCACGGCGTTGAGTTCTGGCACTCAACACGCAATGCCTCCAGAATTCGGCAGAAAGTGGGGAACGAAGTGCCTAGTGGGATACACCGTGAAGCTGATTATTTTTTTATTAAGACCTAGTGCATATAATTATATAAGTTTTGCACATATTATAAATTTGCAATTTTATGTATAGAAGAATTGATATAATATTTTTATGTTACTTTTTTTTACAGATCTATAATATAAAATACTTTTTTTAAGGTTTTTTTCTGTCTCTACTTCTGTTCTTAGGTTTGTAGTATGTTAAGATAAAGACCACAAACAACCTAATAAATAACTTTTTATGTTCCAATATCTTTTCAACATTTAAAAGTTATGTCAATAAAAATTTATTACATCCAGATATTAATTTATATTAAAATCAAAAGATCTCGACCACTTTAATGAATATATTTCTGTGATAAAATACAAATATACAACATTTATTGTTTTTATATCGCGGAATTAATATTTTTAATCTAATCTAATTTTATAGTGTAGTTTGATGCTGTATCCCGCATAGGTACAGCAGCCAGCGGGATAGGCAGCACGAACTTAATATTAAATTCCGTTAGTTGCGTTATTCATTTTCCACAGAATCCTAAAATTGCGTGTTGAGTGGCGGAATTGATTTTGTTTTGTCATCGGAAAATAATTTATTCCTCCCAGTGGGAATCGAACTCACAAACGTCGCGGTTACCGTAGCACGCTGTGTCGCTGCGCCGCGACGGCCTCGATC
>JAKRZM010000168.1:76339-133760 GCA_036379175.1 Heliconius cydno galanthus | reverse complement strand
ATATTCGACTTCTAAGGGGTTGTTTTTGGGGTCGAAAGTTTGTATGAAACTTCGTTACTACAAATGCTAGGAGTCTCAAATTTTGCATAGACGTCACTAGGACGTAGTCATGGAGACAGAAATTAATAATAACATAGTTCACGCGGGTGAAACCGCGAGCGGGCCGCTAGTATAAAATATAGGTACACACTGTTTTTATACAAAAACGATGCAGGATGAGCGTGAAAACAAAATAAAAGTAATAAATATAGTTATAAATATTATAATAAGCCACCCAGCAATTCTTGTATTTTTGTAATAACAACTTCTCATATAAATAAAACTGTCTTTCAATGCAGCTTTGGTCGCAGTTAGTGTATCTTACATGGAAATTATTTTATAAATATACCATATACCTAGTTGTGTTAGAATATGCCCGGAACTATAAATGATACGAATCGAGTGATTTATTTGTTACCTCTGAAGAGTTCTCCTATCCAGTCCTGGCTCCATCATCAGCCTGGCCCCCCCACTGCGTATAACTACCAAGTTTTATGATGATAAATCTATTACTAATACGTAATTTTTTTTCAGTTCACGCTAATCTCAAAAACGATTTAACTAATTTGAAAGAAAATTTATTATATAACAATTAATATAGAGACAAAGCCACAGTCGTAGCTAGTATACATACATATATGTATAACAAGCTTCATATAAGCTTACAGTTCCGGGTAACTGGTCGTCATGGCAACGCGAGACGAGACCCGAATGTCGAGATGTGCCCGCACGTGATGCTGTCCAACACATTCCTGAGTTAAAGTCCGTTTTTAGCTGTCAAATTATTTTTTTTGTTATTTATTGTGTAACTAAGTGAAACGCAGTGGAGCAGTGGAGTGTGTGGCGGGTCACGGTTGTAATCATTGTAAGCGCGATCATTGTGGGTACGATTTAATATTTAAAATATTATGATTTTTAGGGAATTATTGTATTTCAATTATTGAAATTGATTTGCTCCGCAGTGTTAACTTACATCCCGATAGAAATTAAAACCATCATCGCCATAAAGCAGTTTTAGTTAACCACTAAAAACTACTTTTTGTTAGTTAACTGGTACAATTATTATAAAAGTATGAAAGAGTGTTCTTGTAGTACTTGTATATATTTTATTGTTATTTTTATTCTCACGCATCTCCCACAATTTTAGTAATAATTGTTGTAAGAATTTAGTGTAATTGGCCTTTGTGTGATGTATGGCGTAACTCAATAGTGGGATTTGTATTTCAGACCAAAGAAACAAGAAAAATAAAAATAATCATTATCAAAATTAAAGCTCGAACCCATAACCATCACGTTTACAGTCACATACTCGCACACTGCGCCGCCGTAAGTACTCATTTAACTTGTCTTCTCAAGGAATAACATATCTAAGCGTAGCGTCGGGACGGTCACTCATATACGTCTTACAATAAAAGTTCATATAAAAATTTACTTGCAAACTTGCACTTAATATTAATAGAATTTCTTCTTAGAATAGAATTGTTTTTTGAGACCAGTCGCGCCTCAGGCACCCAAAGTGTGACTGTAATCGCGACAGGTCGTGGGTTCGATTCTCACTTGAGGAAATGAAATAATTAATATTATTATATTCGGTCTGGTGATAAAGGAAAACACGGCGGTGAGTTCTGTCACTCAACACGCCATACCTCAAGAAATCAGCGGAAATTGGAAAGCAGAGTGTCTTAACAATAGACACCCTCGGCGTACCATGTGCTATGCGGGATTGGCAGAGAGAACGCAATGTTAACGCGTAGATGTGTCACCTCAACCTCCCTCCACGCTTCGTCTACCACAGAATGAAAATAATTTAAAAATGATAATTCCTTCGAATGGGGATTGAACCAGCTCCCACCGCGCTTACAATCAGACATTGTGTGAACCACGCGCCGCGACGACTTACAAAACTCTATGCTATATTTCAATATTGTCAGGATTTATATTAGTATACACTTTCAAAATTTTTCATTTTCTCTGCAGTTTTTCAAAACATATATCGGTGTTCTAAGGGCAGGCTTGTCTGTAGCTAGACTATATTGCTTTCTTGGAAGTTTTTATTTTACTATTATAATATGTATGATAATTTATCTATTACTTCATGAGTTCATGAAAATAGTCGGTTTTTATGAAGTTTTATGAGCCTTAGTTCAATGTCTTTTCAAGGAGCTTTTAAGCTCTAAACATAAAATTGTTGTTCATTATTTTACTTCACCTAGGAAAGCTTATTCTACTTTTCAAGACTTATATCTGATGGATATATATGTCTTTAATTAAGGTGATTTGGATTTCATAAAATAGCGTTATTCAATGGGTGGGAATCGTAAGTGGAATATAGCGTGAAACTGCCAAAAAAGTAGGGAATGCGGTATTTTAACATTATGTGCTTTTTGTTTGCTACAAGCAGGATACAAGCTTCAGTTTCATTCAAAAAAATATACAGCTTAAAATCTCATTTCAAACTGTAAATAACAAAAGTGACAACAAATTTACTGTACTAATTCATACATGTATATAATTCACCAGTTTCATCTGCAAGTCCTCACTTCCCACGCCTCGCTTATCGTTAATACTTAATTGTTTAAACGATGACTTGTGTTTTATGGCCCCGGTTTGGTTAGTAGCGAGCATAACTGTTAAAACTAAAAGTGTTGAAACTTCGCGCCCCCCACTAACCCCCTAACTATTACCCCCCAGGAATTTTTAAATTGAATGTTCACGTTACCTAATGCCGCGCCTTACCTTATACCCTCGAATAGGACCTACTTCTACTGCTGTTGCACCACGACGGCCATAATAATTTATATTAATTTTTAGTGGAATAATTAACAAACGTTAACTTTAATCGCCCGCGCGTTAATATTAAGAATCAATTTAATTAATAGCCCATCTCAGTTACGTATTATATTATTATAATGTTATGTTAATTTACGTTTCTCTACTGAGTTCCTACATTGCGTTTCTAATTTGTTTCTTTAGATCGCTCTCAGAATGGTTAATTAACATTAATTGATGTTGCATTAGTACTATTGTTTTTATATTTATTTGATATCAAATTAATGATTATTGATTCTTATAGGATCGTTTACATTTGGTACTAAAATAAAATAGTAATAAAATACCAAGTATTCGTGATGTCATTAGAATTGAGGCAGGTTTTCTACTTTTTTAGCTTCACGCCGTATCGCGCACATAGCAGGGTAAGGAGAGGAAACTTAAATTAAGACACTACGTTCCCCCCGCGCCGCCCTACTTCCGAGACATTGTGTGTAGCGAGACGGATCCCTGCACTGCGCTTTGTCTACTAGTGAGCCTCTATCGTCACAACTAACAGAACGCTATTCTAAACGATACAAGTAGGTACGTATATGTAGGGACCACAATAAAATTTATTGATAATATATGACATTAGAACATTTGTGTCATCAGTAAACAGTGGTCACTCTGTTCTCTCTGTCAAGTTACTCTTCTCTTATCACGTTAGTACAATCGTGTCTCTATAATGAAAACAACCGTTATAACATGTGCTATCAAAGGAAATGTTAAAGAGAGCCTTATTGAGTGGGAGATGAGTAGGTATATCGTCGTGGTGGTTGTATATCGTATAAAATAGCTTACAACCTTAGTCGATAATAATCCAATTCAACACAAAAAGAATTTCTCAATTCAAACCTAATAGTTCCTGAGGTTAGTGCGTTCAACCAAACAAACTCTTCAGCTTTATAATATTAGTACGGACGTTAGTAACGGACGACGATGTTAACGAACAAATCTACTAAAACTTTTTGAACGNTCATGAAAATAGTCGGTTTTTATGAAGTTTTATGAGCCTTAGTTCAATGTCTTTTCAAGGAGCTTTTAAGCTCTAAACATAAAATTGTTGTTCATTATTTTACTTCACCTAGGAAAGCTTATTCTACTTTTCAAGACTTATATCTGATGGATATATATGTCTTTAATTAAGGTGATTTGGATTTCATAAGATAGCGTTATTCAATGGGTGGGAATCGTAAGTGGAATATAGCGTGAAACTGCCAAAAAAGTAGGGAATGCGGTATTTTAACATTATGTGCTTTTTGTTTGCTACAAGCAGGATACAAGCTTCAGCTTCATTCAAAAAAATATACAGCTTAAAATCTCATTTCAAATTGTAAATAACAAAAGTGACAACAAATTTACTGTACTAATTCATACGTGTATATAATTCACCAGTTTCATCTGCAAGTTCTCACTTCCCACGCCTCGCTCATCGTTAATACTTAATTGTTTAAGCGATGACTTGTGTTTTATGGCCTCGGTTCGGTTAGTAGCGAGCATAACTGTTGAAACTAAAAGTGTTAAAACTTCGTGTCCCCCACTAACCCCCTAACTATTACCCCCCAGGCCTTTTTTTATTGAATGTTCACGTTACCTAATACCGCGCATCACCTTATACTCTCGAGTAAGAGTCGAACGCTGCTGCACCACGAGGGCCTCTAATAAAATTATATGCAGCCGCCATAATAATTTATATTAATTTTTAGTGGAATAATTAACAAACGTTAACTTTAATCGCCTGCGCGTTAATATTAAGAATCAATTTAATTAATAGCCCATCTCAGTTACGTATTATATTATTATAATGTTATGTTAATTTACGTTTCTCTACTGAGTTCCTACATTGCGTTTCTAATTTGTTTCTTTAGATCGCTCTCAGAATGGTTAATTAACATTAATTTATGTTGCATTAGTACTATTGTTTTTATATTTATTTGATACCAAATTAATGATTATTGATTCTTATAGGATCGTTTACATTTGGTACTAAAATAAAATAGTAATAAAATCCCAAGTATTCGTGATGTCATTAGAATTTAATTAAAAAGAAGAAGAAGAAGAGAATTGAATTAAGACACTACGTTCCCCACGCGCCGCCCTACTTCCGAGACATTGTGTGTAGCGAGACGGATCCCTGCACTGCGCTTTGTCTACTAGTGGAATAAAATGAAAATAATTTTCTCTAGAGTGGGAATCGAACCCACAATAAGAGAACCTCTATCGTCACAACTAACAGAACGCTATTCTAAACGATATACAAGTAGGTACGTATATGTAGGGACCACAATAAAATTTATTTATAATAATATATGACATTAGAACATTTGTGTCATCAGTAAACAGTGGTCACTCTGTTCTCTCTGTTAAGTTACTCTTCTCTTATCACGTTAGTACAATCGTGTCTCTATAATGAAAACAACATTATATGTTATAACATGTGCTATCAAAAGAAATGTTAAAGAGAGCCTTATTGAGTGGGAGATGAGTAGGTATATCGTCGTGGTGGTTGTATATCGTATAAAATAGCTTACAACCTTAGTCGATAATAATCCAATTCAACACAAAAAGAATTTCTCAATTCAAACCTAATAGTTCCTGAGGTTAGTGCGTTCAACCAAACAAACTCTTCAGCTTTATAATATTAGTACGGACAGTTAACGAACAAATCTACTAAAACTTTTGAATGATGTAATAAATACTGTTTACAAGTGTTCTTACGACTCATAAACATTTATATTTACGACTTACACTCTGTTGTGTTTTATTTCAGCAGCTTATTATTTTTAGATTTTAATACTTTCAATATGAAATATGATGATGTTGTACATTAATGTTTCTCATTTTCTGGTCAGTATGGAAACATTGCGGAGTGGCGGAACTCAACGCTGCGAACTATCGCGACTACAGTCATATACCCACTGTTCCACTGGTAAGCGATACGACGGCCTCATTCATTGTTATTCTTAAACTTCTATTACAATTCAAGCTCGATTTTTTATACGTTTCTATAAAAATATTTTTCTTTCTTAAGTGTGGAATAACTCTTTAAAATCCTATCCTATTTATTATTCAAATAAACAAACGTGGGTATATATTTGTTTTAATTTTACGAATACATCCAAAAATTAAGAGAACCATCGAAACATGTAAATTTTATTCAAATCGATCGTAAATAACTAAACGAACTTGAGATAATATTCCAGTTGTGCGCGCTCGTCGCTTATACTGACTGAGCTTTAAAACTGTTGGTTAAAATAAATATTTAACTTAATGCCTTAGTTAATATACAAACTAGTTTGAACTACATTTTAAAATGGACTTGGAAATTTGTTGATTTAAATACCTATTAAAATATTTAAAATTATTTATTTAAATGTATCAGCTTCACGCTATATCCCGCATATAGTAGGAGAGGCAGATGCAATCTAGTGTTCATACACTCCGTTCTCCACTTTCCGTAGAATTTTCCATGCATTAATATCCTGGCTGGATATTACTGGACAGGTTCATTGTATTAAAATATTATATTATCATAGGAGATGGACGCACTGACTATTTTTTTCATCAAAAAATCATTTTAAATTTTTTAATTTTTTTGAAAATCAGACTACAGGAAGTATGACAAAAGTGCGTAAAGCACGATTGTCTTATATAAATTGACTTAGAGTATACATTTAAAATAAAATAAATTACAAAGATAAAAAAAATACGCTGTTATCGTGCACTAAAAAGTGCAAAAGCAACGCAAGCCACCAAAAGGTCGTAAGTATAAATTATATAAACCTAATCTTGGATAATTTCTTAGTAACCTCTGAAGAGTTCTGCTATTCAGGTTTTGGCTCCATCATCAGAACAGTTCCGTGATACAATATTATTGGGTCAAATTCTGTTTTTTTAGTTTTTATACAATATTACAAGCGTTACAAAACGCGTTACTTAATGAAACCGTATAAAAATGTACATCTCTAATCTTTACCGGAAAGTAACTATTATAAGTGACTTAATTTCCTTCAATATAAACCTAACAAAATTTCCCTAGATACACATTATATAAATAAGTAACATCGTGAGAATCTTTAAGTCTTATTTAAAACATTCCACGCGAGATGACGCGATAAAGCGTTATCTTTAACACTTTAATTTTCAAAAAGAATTTAATTTAAAGTATAAAAAATTAATACGTGAAGAAACTTTCTATTAGCACTTAGATTACGTCTTCAAGCAATTAACTACTGTAGAGTAAGTACTGTGACACCTCCGCCTCTGCCTCCACAGTCCACACCGTATGTGGACCTCACCATAATCGGCCTCTATTAGAGGAGATTGCCGTAAGATTGTTATCTATTGATCGTCTTATCGTATTTATCTTACTTGACGTTTCGTCTCGCTTGTTCATTTATATGCTTGGTTCTAATAAAAAAAACTCATTTTCAATTAAGTATGCACATAGAGACCGTCGTGGTGCAGTGGCTCAGTATCTGACCGTGAACGCAGCGGTTATGAGTTCTATTCTCATTTGGGACAATAAATTATGGCCACTTTCTCGCTCTAGCAAAAAGACACGACAAAAACTAAAGCCATTGAAGGCAACCGTCCCCTGATAATTCGTTCCCTCGATAAACCAGCGGTATTAAATTGAGTTCCTATTAAGGAAGGTAAAAACAGTTTCATAACATAATTATATGCTTTATTTATAATATAAACTATTGACATCTTGCTGCATATTTCACCGACTTTACAAAGCGTATTGCCGCGGAAGAAAAAAATTAGGCTAAGCACGAGTCGGACTCGCCCAGCAAGGTGCCCGTACCATATTTAATATTGATATTATCTTTAACTTGATACCTCTATCCGATCTTACGTAAAATAATGTTGACAGACTGACATCCAGACACGGACAAGAAAGTTCCGCCTTCCGTTTGCGACACATTACCTGTGCCTAGAAACGAGGTAGCTCCAAAGTATAACATTTTGATAATGACACGGTCGAGGCATGAAAATACCTCTCCAAAAAATATAAATAACAGGTCAAGTTAAACTTTACTAACTTGACTACAGCGGAAGCTCAACAAATCAACGGACGTTGCTCACAAATTTTAAAATCACATAAAAGCAAGTATCACATAAGCTCACATCGTAAAATATATAATTAGTTCCATTAGGCTTTTAATTTTATGAACAGTTTGTGAGGTCTCTTATCGTCTCTCTAATATTTATAGAGGCTAGCTTATATTCGGCAGCGATATCTGTTATTTAAGTTTAAGTCCACATTAAAGTCCTCTCCGGTTGTTTACGAGCGTGCGATTAGAACTCGCTTCGAACCCCAGCTTTATAGATCTTTCTGAACTCAATTCAAGTTTTCTATCTTTTCCATTTTAATATCTGTTGAATAAATATTTTCTAGTGCATTGGATGTTTGCTTTCGTGGGATTTGAATTCATTATATCGTACAGTTTAGTTTATTACATTTAATATTCGATTCGTATAGGTGATGTAAGTGCAGTGGAATGTTCCATTGCACATATGATGGCTGTAAATTCAATGTTACTGGGGAAGGATCTTTCTAATTGAGCAAGATGCGTTACAAGATGCTTATATAAAAATATTTTTATGTAATTTATTCATTATATAAAAATATTTTTCTTTTTTAACTTTACGCTATCCCTCAAATCGCAGAGTAAGCAGAGGGAACCTAGTTTTGATACACTGTTCCCCGCTTATTGCTCAATTCTAGACACATTGCGCATTGAGTTGCACTGCCGTGTACCGCGAACAAATTAAAATAATACATTACCCCGAGCGGGAATCGAATTAAAAACGGTCGCCCATACAGTCACACACTGGCCCGATACGCAACGACCTCCATTTTACCTCCAATTTAGATGAATCTACCATTTTAGATAAATATAATGTAGTCAGACAACGTGATGGAGATGACTGTACCTCCGGTTGGGAACGTGCAGGTATTTGTAAATGCTTACACTGACTTACTTGTACCCAAACTGAGTAATATTTTACTCAATAATTTTGAGGTACTATTCCTTTTTTGTTGTTTTGAAAGAGATCTCTAAAAAAAGCTTGAAATTTTCCTTTTTTTTACAATTGTTAACTTTGAACTGTTATTAGAGGTTAAGTCTCGTTATAGAAATGTTATTTTGCAGAATTGTTATTTATATTTTTTATAAATAATTAATTTAAAATTTATGTAGATAAAAGAAAAGAACATTTCCTATATAAAAAAACGAAATTAAATAAAAGAGCTATCGTGGCGCATGTCAGCTGTAGAGTCGATTTACACTGGGCTAACGAAAATAACTCTATTTTTATTTTCTGGTAACAAGCAAAGAATGGCGTCGAGTTACGTCATTCAACTAGCAATGTCTCGAAAATTAGACAGAAAGAGGGAAACGCAACGCCTAAAAGTAAGTGTCCTGCGCCTGCCCTGTGCGTATGTATCAACAACATCAAAGACTCCTCACACAAACTCACATAATATCATCACGTAAATACGACGTGATGATATTATGTGAGTTTACGTTAATGAGTTAGTTTACATCATACGCAGATGGAAGATAATCGAACCCGCGCTAACCCTGACCCACTCGAGGGCGATACTATCGCGCGCTTCTTTTATTTTAAAGGTATCTTCCATTTTAATATGGGAAATGCAAAGAGATAAATGTAATAATTTTTTGTCGTCACCAACTGTTATATGTACCCAGCGCATCGTTTTATTATTAATTCACACATGGCAGGAGGAGGCGGAGGAACCCGGTGTTAGGACACTTCAAGTCCCACTCAGAGGAATTGATTATTTTAATTTCTTCGATCTGGTAACAGGACAAAGTGCAACGTTAAGTTCCGCGACTCAGTACGCAACGCCAAAGTCTCGAAAATTGGGTGAATGGCAGGTATGTTTACTATTTCTACTTCTAAATCTCTTAATATATTACATTTGGAATAAAAATTAATTTCCCCTCAAAAATATATTAAAACACGATAGAAAATATTTAATTTGACGCATCTGCCGTACGCTAAAGCACGTGAAATATTTCAGATTATAGTACAGTGCGGTCAACGAGTCGTGGTTGCGCCGAAGTTAGCTTAGATGGTTAAACTGATTTGATTGTAGGAAGTTTTTACTTTTTATTATTTCCTTCCCGAGTGTACAATGCACAAACTTCAGAACGCCTAAGTCCATGGCAGCCACAACTCGTCAACCGTAATGTAGGTACGTGTAGGTGTCATGAAAGGAGGCGTCATGTTATTTGACACTCGCCTCACGTACTTCACAAAATTTGCGTACTTCGCGTTGAGACGTGCATTTGTACTTGTTAAATTAGAAAATAATATTAATTTGGAAATTTAATTATATATTTAGGAGTTTCACGGTTTTTCCCGCATAGCAGGGCAGGCAGAGGGACCCTAGTGTTAAGACACTCCGTACCCCACGCACCGCCTTATTTTCGAAATATTGTTTGTTGAGTGGATCAACTACAATCATCACTATTACAGTCCTATGACTGTACCAAGACGCCACGATTTTTTGGGGGTAGAGTGGCGGAACTCAACGCCGCGCTTTGCCTCCACACCAAACCGAAGTAAATGGAAATGTAAATTTAAATAAATATTTATTTTCCTCGAATCCACAACTAGTAGCGTTGACAGTCACACGCCACCCCTGACATAGTACTATTGTATTGGCCTCGCTTCTTGCCAAATATCATGATTTTAGGTCCAAAGGAAGTAAGTGTTGATTGCTAGTACCCTATAGGTTTCGATAACGCGGTGAAAGTAATACAAATGCGGCACACTCGAGGCATAAAAGGAAAAGTACTCTTATAACGACTCTATTTTTTTCTTACGTACAGGACAAAAATACACAAAATAAATATCTTTAACAAAAACATTTAACATTATCATCATGTGGCACAGTCTTTTCTACACTGTTCACCTTTTCGGGGGTGTTTATTTACGCGTACTCCCCCCGCGCACTCCCCCCGCGGGGCGCCACGTGCCGGCACGTGGCCGAGTCGTAAAGTAAGCTGTACCGGCGTCTTATGAACTCGGCTGTAGCTCGCTTTATGACTTATGAACTGTTTATAGTTTGGCGTTTAATGCCGTTGCCGTGTCACTTCTATACAAGTTATAACATGCGTGTCATTGATTTTTTTTATGGTTTTAGCTTCACACTGTATGCTAACATACACATAGCGGGGTTGAGTGGCGAAACTCAACGCTGCGCTTTGCCTTGTTTTTCTCTTTTGCCAATCAATTAATTCATATACGAGTATCTAATAGCTAACACTAATAAGATGCTTTATTATTTTAAAAACCTAATTTTAAATTCAATTAAATCCAAAGTCCGCTAAAACTATTAATAATTTACTTTTAAGTTCCTTCAACTGGTTATATACGTAAGGTAAATATTTCGAAATAACCTAGCAAATTTATCTCAGAACCTCGAGACGTGTATACCGTAGGGGGCGTGGCGCTATCTTAATGAAATCCAGAATTAAACGCTGTAATGCTCTGTGCTATGGTAAAGCATTATTAATGATTGAAATCTCATTAAAGACGTACATTATATAGAATATGAACTCCGTTGTAGTGCAGATAGTGTGTGTGGTCGTGGATTCGATTTCCAATTAACGTTTTTTGTAACGAACCGCTTTTTCCGGTACAGCAACGTACAACTCTTTATCGAAGATTGAGTTCCGCCACTCTACACGCAATGTCTCCAACTTGGGCGGAGAGTGGGCGGAGAGTGGGCGGAGAGTGGGCGGTATTGTATAATATTCCCATACAAGCTGCATTCTTTCTTGCCAAATGATAATTCTAAGCAATTATCTTTTGGTAGCGGAATTTCGTAAAAATCCCTACAGAGATGCTAACAACATAAACAAGCGTATAAGAATTTTGACGTAGCTCGATGAGAACGTATGGCTTAGTTGGTCAGAGCGCTTGGACCTTGAGCGCTTGGTTTCCAAGAGGCGTGGGTTCCCCAATCCCGACGGGTTCAATTATTTTCTTGTAAGCTCATTATGTAAGTTATGCACCCATACACGTACTAGATATATGAAGTACTATGTATAATGTTCCCATACGAGCTATTATGAAGGCCTAGGAACCTCCCTGCCGCGGTGCTACTCGTATGAGCTCTCACTGCTCTGATACATGTTATAGTCTCGCATTGAGTAGCTTTTGCTTAATTATTTAATTTCCTTCACATGACTATATCGTCTTACGAATGACTAAGAATGTAACATAATTTGAATGGCGTAAATTTGAAACCGCGCCTCTTGGCAATCGTTCAGGAGGATTATTAATTTCATTTCTGCGCTACGAAATCAAAACGACGACAAAACGCGGAGTTCCGCTCTAATGTCTCGGATATTTGGGTGTTTTTTTGCTAACAATAAGAAAATACCACGATCTTATAAACAAATCAAAATACCAAGAATTCCTCTCTCTCTCTGGAATTTAAAACGATACCGACAATGTCTACAGAATTTGGTAAACTTTGGCTTTCTTTACTTTTTAAGTTAAATATTTTTTAAATTTGCTATAATTTATTTAATTATGAACTACGCTTAAATTTTGATTTTAAAAGTTTAATAACTTGAAAATCTTTAAGATAATTGTGTAATAACTTAACTTTCTGTTGCCCAATTAGTAACAGTAACAACTTGAAATTAAGCAAACTACATATACTCGTATATTCGTAAAATACTATGCGCCGCTCGCATTTTTACTAACGTGAGCTTTGAGAAATAAAATGAAAAATCAGGTTTTCTTTTTCGAGAAATCCTGATAATGCTTCTCTACACGATTTACAATGAGTATTTACAATGAGTTAGTAATGAAAGAGTTTTATATACTTATAGATTATATAGGTAATATATTTAAAAAATAATCAAAAACTAAATTTGGAACAGCGATCAATAGTAAACGCGATGGTCGCGTGTTTGATTCCCATTCGGGACTTTTTTTTGTTTATTTTCGCCGCTCTGGGAAGACAATATACGGTGTTGTATTTCGCACATGTTCATTATACTCAATATCTTAGTGGTAGAGTTTAAATGCGTTATGCAAATACGGCATTAAAACAGTCGGGAAAAATAGCTTCCAAAAAAGATTTAAGGTCGATTATAATTTACAAATTAAATAAAAAAACACACACATATTAAGCTTCATTAGAAGCTGATTATGACATAATAACATGTTATCTGCATTAAATATTGACACGCCATCGACAAAATGGCGCCCGTAAAGTCGCTGTAGAGTAGAGTAGAGTAGAGTAGAGTAGAGTAGAGTAGAGTAGAGTAGAGGTGTGAACTCGCATCACTTTTATGGCACGCTATTTAGAAACTATACTGTTTATTATCTATTACTTTACATCTTGTATCGTAAGGCCACCTGTCTGTCGTAAGGAGGTTACAATTTCTGATTTAAATTTAATAAAACTATATACTTCCCTCATATAGCAACATATATAAGGCAGAAAAAATGTTGTGCTAGGAACCTCCGTTCTTCACTTTCAGGTAATTTATTTGAGATATTACGTGTTGATTATCGGATCTCAATGCCGCACTTCGACTTATTTTTACCAGAGCGAGGGAATGAAAATAAATACTCCTAAGTGAGAATCGAACCCACAACCGTCGGGTTTACAGCCAGAAACCTATATCAAGACATTCATATGATCTTTACAAATATATTTAACTAGCGGACGCGCGCAGCTTCGCTTGCGTATCACTAATTGGTTATATTAAACCATTAAGGGTGAATTCTAATAACCCATGAAACATGTGTTCAATGATATATTTTTAANTAGAGTAGAGTAGAGTAGAGTAGAGGTGTGAACTCGCATCACTTTTATGGCACGCTATTTAGAAACTATACTGTTTATTATCTATTACTTTACATCTTGTATCGCAAGGACACCTGTCTGTCGTAAGGAGGTTACAATTTCTGATTTAAATTTAATAAAACTATATACTTCCCTATATAGCAACATATATAAGGCAGAAAAAATGTTGTGCTAGGAACCTCCGTTCTTCATTTTCAGGTAATTTATTTGAGATATTACGTGTTGATTATCGGATCTCAAGCCGCACTTCGACTTATTTTTACCAGAGCGGGGGATGAAAATAAAACATACTCCTGAGTGAGAATCGAACCCAAAACCGTCGGCTTTACAGTCAGAAACCTATATCAAGACATTTATATGATCTTTACAAATATATTTAATAACAACGAAAGTTTAAAAAGATTTTTGCATTTATACAACTTTAAAATATACAATAAGTGAATATTTTTCACATCAATAACTTGTACAGACAGACGTCCGAAGAAAACAATTTGTATTACATACACAATAAATCCAGTTTCCCACTTCCCGGAATCAAACTGACGACCTATAATGAGGGAAACGGCAAAAACTAACCGACCGACGAGATTTCATATACAGATAGCATTTTATTGTAATTACTCCCGCTTTTATGTTTTTGTTGGTCGGTATTCGTGAAACACGATTTATTCTTTACTCTTTAAGGCGAGTGAGTGGATGAGATATTTCACAATAATTGCTTATATAGGTGTATAGATTAGCAAGGTAGACAGAGGGAACCTTATGTTGAGACACTCCGTTCACATTGAGCCTTCACATTCTTCCGTTCACATTCTTAAGTGGTGGATTTCACCGCCCCGCTTTGTGTAGGCATAGCGAGGAAATGAAAATTCCAGGCCGTTCCCTTAGCTGGAGATCGAACCTTTGAGTAGAGAGATGCACGGAACTAACAAAAACAATATAAGCGCAGTAAAATATAATCTGACTAAGCGTGTTAGTCGCAGGTTCACATCTCGTTCAGGATACGCACAGCAAGTCGTATATGAGCTCCACTCATATTCATAATCATCCAAAACTATTGTGTTACTGATGGTTGTGTACTTTAGTCATATAACACAAGTTTCCTCACAGTTCGTTTCAAAATTACGAACAGACAGGTGTTAGACAATCAGATAAAAGTCCCGCTGTTGTCGTCTAAGTTTCTAGAAATATATTCAAGGAAAACTTAAACTCACTTTCAATAAATTAACTTGATTAAAACTAACTAAGCTAGAAACTGACAGCTTGAAACGTAAGCTAACCTCGTGATCGCGTAAAGCGGAGCTTGTGACTGAGGTACGCTATACAGTATAGAGGATAGTTGCGGGGCAGGGGCACAAGCGTGTGACTGTAAATGCGACGGGGTGAGGATTCGATTTCCACTCAAGTAAATGACATATTGAATATTATCATTTCTTCGTTCTGGTGTCGCCGCAAAAGGCGGTGTTAAGATCCGCATTCAACACACAATGCCTCCTTAAGTCCACAGAAATTGCAGAGCCCCACTGCCTACCCTGCCACATGCGGGATTGAACGTGAAACTATACAGTATCTCCTGATCTGATGCCGCATATAGCAGAATAGGTCAAAAGAAATTATTTAAGAGACGTGTGAAGTGTGCAGTGGCGGAGCTCAACGCGGCCACGCGTCTTGAGCTTAGGTTTACCTCTAATTGGTATATTTTTGCTATCTCCTACCTATTAAAGCATTTCCTTTGTCAGAGTCTATCCAAGGTGGATTTAATAAGTGTAAATGAACCGAGAGTGTCAAAGTAACGGTACCGACCACAGGCAACAGTGGACGATGTATGAATGTATGTATGTGCGATAGCTTCTTGCTCGTTAAAGGGAGTACGTGACGCTGGTGGCGGCTGGCGTATTAATGGTACTGTGTACGGTAATTATTATTGGATATACATATCTATGTGCATGTGAGTAGTGGCACAGTATTATAGCTTGTGTCTTTAATCGCGACGGTTGTGAATTCGATTCCTATGAGAGAGAATAAAGTATTCTAATGTCCTCGTTTTTTTGTTTTACGTGGCAAAGCACAATGTTAAGTTTCACCACTCAACAAATGTCTCGCAAATTGGGAGAGTTATGGAGAGTAGAGTGTCTTACCACTAGGCTCCATGTGAGTACCCTGTTATACATGTGTGAAGGTGTGAAGCTACCAAAAACAGTAAAACTTAATTTATCCTACCAGCACTCAAAAAGTACAACAATAAGTTTATTTACCTTTATGCTACTTCCAAATTAAATTTGCTCCAAATGATGTCCAATCAGGTTACCAATATCTATATATACCTATGGTCTTTAAATATATTTTAAACTAAAAGATTTTAGCTATTAAGCTAACTTTTCGAGTATTTGCATAAATGTCAATAATATTTCAAACATCGTTAGGGATGACGAAGAGGTCCGCCCACGACGCCTGCTTCCAACTTAAAATATTACTAAAATAAAATACTTTAATTAAAATAATAAGAGGCCAAAAGATAATAATATATGTATTATCTTTTTTATTACCTTAGTTTTACATAAATCTAAAGAAAAATATATATAATCTATACATGTGAAAGCATTGTTATAACAGGATGAAGAGACAAGTTCTATGTACGAAGATTTCTTTGTACATAGACCTGGTTGAATCAACGTCACTTCCGGTCCCCATTTTCCACCAAATTGTGAAGCGAGCGGAACTCTACGCCGCGCTTACCTTGTTACCAGAGCGAAGAAATGAAGCGAATGCATTTTTGAAATCAAACCCACAGCCTACTTGTTCCAGCAGTAGGCACACTGGTATGTAAAATGGAAAACTATCTCTGGACACAGGAACGATGTTCATACAGGGTGAACGTAAGTAAAGCAAACATGTACGAGTACTAACAATATCTACAGGGACAAAAAGTGTGATATAAAGTTTATTATATTATTGCCTGTACCACTATCATAATGGCGATATGATTAAATAATTCTTAAGTTTCTTAATGGTTTCTTCTATCATCATCATCATCATCCATTCCTTATCTCATTCCCGAGTCCCCACAACCGTCAACTAATCATTGAATAGTAAAATTATACTAAACCGTTCAAATGACCGTTAACTTTTAAGATAACAATCAACTTTTACATTTAGGTTTATTGATATTCAAAACACCAGTTGACGTAATAATTAATGATTTTTTAAAAGGTACCTATTACATTATATTTGTGCTCGGAGTAAAGCTGTCGTCGCGCAGTGGGACATCCGACTGTGGACGCGATGGTAGTGGGTTTGTTTTTGATTCGGAACAATGATTATATTTTAATTATATTCATTTCCCTTCTCTGGTATATGAAGCTCTCCCATGTTCCCTTTGCCTGTCCTACTGTGTGCGGGATACAGCGTGAAGCTAAGAAAAAATATTTTAAAAGTCACTTTTGTGATCCTCTCTTTATATTTCATATACTAAGCGATATATCTTATTATCTCGATATTTCTCTTTACTCAGCACAGCATTTACCTGCACACAGCAACGAAATGAAAATATTGTAGGTGTTCCTCCGTGGAGGAGATGGAACCCACGAGCATTGCGTTTAGCTCAAATTCAATGGCACGATGGTTGAATGGTTGACACGTTTATATAAAATCGAAGCATTATTATTAAAAGAAATGATAAGATTTGTCACATTTATTATACAAAAAAGAACCAAAATGTAAACAAATTCGTCTATTAAAACAATATACGATGACCCCGACGTGATTTGAACACGCAACCTTCTGATCTGGAGTCAGACGCGCTACCGTTGCGCCACGGAGTCCTACGTACATACTGCTGAAATTAGTATACATTATATGTACTTTCAAGTAACTAGGTCAAATTTTTTGAGATTTATATTCAATCAAAATTCTTATTAAGATTTTATAATTTTAGATTTTTATTGAAATTTAATAGTAATAATAAAAATATTAATTAATAAATTTCTGAAATACTTATGAAAAAAATATAATTTTCTCTAATAAATTTAAATTTTCACACTATTTTTCGTTGATCAGGATAATATAAGAATATAACTATCGAGCTGGTCTAGTGATCCATCACCAGAACAGCGTCCCAGCGCAAAGGTGTGGTACCTTTGGGACGACACCCTGATAGCTATTATAAATTCATAGAGTTCGGGCTTGTGAGCTTAATTCTGTTATTTTGTAGGTCGCCTTTCGGTGATTGACGGGACATTTTCTAATGTTAAGTTAAAACTAAATACTTGATAATGAATCCCAACCTTCACACTGTACTGTATCTCGCATATAGGAGATCAGATCCACGGCCGTCTGTGCCACGGGGCCGTTTATGTTATATTAAGAAATTCATATTCAAATGAAACATTTTACGTTTGCAAGGTGTTCAAACATTATGAAGACCCCTTATTCTCGCCATATTTCACTCACAATAAAATCGCCCATTCTCCATTTTTCAACTCCGTTCGCCGCTTAGGGGCAGAGATCCGTAATCCTTGTTTAAAAGAAAACTCATTTATCTAAGGGCGGGGGAAGTAGCTGCTTGCAAACACTTTGATTTCGATAACGTGACGTTGCTAGTTTCATTCTTTTTTGGAGCATTAGTCGAGTAGCCCAGTAGCGATATCTGTTTAGGATTTGAGGTTTTATTTAGCTTTACGATGTATCACGCTCACGCACTAACCAGACAGTCCAGTTCGTCACGGTGGCCTCAGTTAGTTAATAGTTATGTATTCGGCACTGATAGAAAAAAGTAAAATCAAAAAAAGCGTTCAATTTGGAACATCATTTGTTATAAAATATATCCGCTTTAATGAATGTCTTATAAAATACTAAAAATATATAAAGATAAACTTAAGCAGTCCTCGTGCAGTGGTATACACAGCCTTTGACTTTGGTTATGGATTTTATTTCTTTATTCTGGGGCAACATACGGCGTCAAATTCCGCGACACACCGTGCAATGTCTTGAAAATTGGGCAATGTGTGGGAAACGGAGTGCTTTAACACTTAATATTCCTCTGCCTATATAGCGTAAAATATATATGAAGATAAACAAAAAAACAGTCGAGCAAAATAGTCATCGTTCATTTACTTTTATAATCGATCTCATCTTACTTCACCTGAACAACAAAAACAAACAAAAAACTGCATTTCCAAGCGTATGGAGTATAGAGTATAGGACATTATTTCACAAGCATGATAAACTATATATAACGTGAGGCACGCACTTCACTCCGCAATAACTCGTGGTATTCTTTATGTTGTCGGAATATCAGATTTCGTCCGAGCGACCCCTGGCGCAGGGCTGGGCGAGGCCGCCTTGCGTCCACGTAGGCCAGGGGTTATTATAACTTTATTATAGTTTGGCAAACTTTAAACTTTCAATACATTTTATAAACAATTAATATAATTACTGTCATAATTAGTCTCATTAATCATCAAAATTTTACAGTCCTTAGATTTGTGCAGATACTTAAATAAAGTTTACTTTTGTTTCAAATGAAAGAGAATATATAACAACCTTATTGAAAACAAATTACGAAATATACAAACTACAAACTTATACACATATTCACATGTAAACGAATAAGCCAAAATTGCAACGTCGTCCCCTAGACTATAGCAGTAAGCTATGTTACTTTATACTTTACATTTGAGCTCGTGTCACTCACCCGCCGCCGGCGCCACCCCGAGCCCGCACCCGAACCCGCACTGTGCGCTTCCGTCAATTTGAAGATAGACTAGTAAAGCCCTACAGATATGCTTGACGGTGTATCCCATATATAGCAAGGTAGGCTAAGACAACCTAGTGTAGCGTTCCGTTCACCATACCCGCCCAATTTTTGAGACATTGTGTATAGGTTGCCATTGCTTGTTACCAAAGCGAGAGAATCGAAATTATCGTTCCTCAAATCAGAATTCAACCCATAACCCGCGCTATTACCGCTCGACGTAGCGGTCGCTGCGCAACGATGGCCTTAAAATTAGATTTGTATTGTTTGTGTTTTTAAAATTTTAGCCTTTTAATCAAAACCTTATTATTAAAAAAACATATAATAATTGAACGGAGCTGGATTTTTTTATACGTTTTCTAAATAAATAGTTTTTCTTTCCTAAGTGTGTAATAACACTTCATAAATTTCCTCCTTAATCATTCTCTCTATTAGTTATACTGCATTAAAAATGCATCGAAAAGCGTGAAAGATCTAAGCATATATTCTTATATACGTCGTATAGATAAAAAATCCAAAGCTACTATCTCTTAATTTTCAACTAGAAACATTTAAATAAAAAAAGCTCTCGCTTATCGCTCTACAAACTATATACAGGCAGGTATGCCGTGACAGTCGTTTCTATGTAAATTTTAAATTGAATTAGAGCAATTAAACGACTCGATGTTATGTCACGTTTGGAGTGATAACGTGTCCATATTATATGGGAAAGATATCCTGGTGGATATTAAATGTGTATAAGTAGTACTAGATTAAATAATCCTTTAGGACGTGCGACTCTAAACCAGACAAGTTGTAAATTCGATTCTCCTACTACTCCTACATACATGACAACACATGACAGATGTGCAGGGTACAGTGTAATGCTAAAAAAACATTTTTATACTTTTTTCCGCACTGATTGCGTTTACAGCCAGAATTAAGTATACAAAATTTCCCTGTACAAATCCTTATGTATTAATAGTTTAATACTATTATATATTCAATTAAGCATATAAATGACTTAAAAATTCGATCCAATGGAATTCTTATATCAAATTTTAAAATATGATTGGTAACTACCTTTCAAGTTACATTTTCCTAATAAATAATAATAAAAATACTTTTAAATACTTGTATAAATATATGTAACATTACACTAATATAACTTTAAAATGTGAGCTTTTGTAAAACGTCTATTCAAATGGAGACGGTAGTAAAAGTCACTCTTCGTATAAATCTTTTTGCGAGGTTAATCCTTATAAGGTCTACGATTTATTACCTTAAACCAGAAAAATCATTTCTTTTATTTATAGCACCTTGTGCGCATAAAAAAGGGCAAAGAGAATTTAGTGTTATAATACCACGTAACTCCTATTTTTGAGACGTAGCAGTATTAAACGCCGCGCTCTACCAAGGCAAAAGTGGGAATCGAACCCACAACCGTCGCGTTTGTCGACAGTCAAGAACTAAGAACCTCACTGAAAGTTAATAAAGCTATATGAATGTTATAAAGTTATCTTAATAATATACTAAAGAGCGGTATATCTCAGTTAAATAACATATTAATATGTGTTGTCCGGTTATACAACGACTTGAAGTAATCTCTATAACATAACCAAGTAAGTGAGTACCTCTCATGCTTGTTCCACACATTTCTGAGCTTTTTGTCTAAACTCGGGGCGTCGCGTTGCAGAACACAACGCCGCAGTTTATCCTGGTTTTATTATTATTTATTTATATATTCAATAATATGGAATATCAACAGAGCGAATACTTATAAGCTTAAAAATGAAAAGTACAAATCGCAATGTTAAAGGCGGGCCGGTTTTGCACGTAAAATATAAATATTGAATGAAATACATATATGTAAAGTAATATTAAAAAAATATAAGTTATTAATAAATATAGACAAAGTTAAACATAAAAAGTAACAATAACAAATTAACAATTAGCTTACGTGGTCAGTTCTCTTCATCTTTGAACAAAAAATTTTCGTATTTGGATTTGAACCCCCGTTTTTTAATTTTCACTTATGCTGTAGTTTCAAACTTAAATACAAAATTTCTCCAGTTCAGCCATAATAAAGCGCCGTATGTTTTGGTACATTACGATTGGAGTATCCAATAATAAAGAATAAAACTGTCAAATACATTTACTTTGAATAATATCGTCTCGCCAGATTTTTTTCTTACATATACTAAAATAACCTTTATTAGAATAAGAATAGGAGTTAAGTTTCTATGTTTATTGTACAAAATTTATGATCGTATGGTAACTGCCTTCAGGGGTGAAATGTGTGAATTTAGAGAAACTGTAGGGGAACTTCATGATCCTCGCAGCGAGCGCAATCTTAAGCTACTCAAGTATTTTCCTTATGGGTTTTGTGTGTTAGGAAAATGTGCTAAGCTCTGTTTATTTCGGTGCCACTTGTATTTATGTTATGGCGTGTTATTCCCAGAGTAGACCTGGTGGCTGGAACCTGGTGTTAAGATACTCCGTCCTCCATTATACGCTTCATTTTCGAGACATTACGTGTTGAGTGGCGGAACTCAAACTAAAAAAAATGTCTTAATATGTAGTTATTTGTTAACTCTTAATACAGTATGTAAAATAACATTTAAATATAAATAAAAGTATAAAGAAACGGAAATATAATAACATTCACATCAAAGCTAAGCTACACCTGCAATATGAGCGTGTACTCCGTTACCGCAACCCGCCGCAACCCGCCGCAACCCGCCGCAACCCGCAACCCGCAGCTGCGGTCAGACCAAATCTTACAGACAGACATTAACACTTATTCAATTACAGCTTTCCAATACAACTCCTATTTATAAATTGAAACTTTAAAGCGAAATACGAGCTAAAAGTGAATAAATTGCTCTCAGCTTTTTGATGTCTAACATATGTAGCATAGTAGGCAGACTCCATAACTGACACGCTAATGTCTCTAAACAAGGGATGTTACTGACGTTTCATTTTAGATGTGGATGTGGATACGGATATAACAATATTATATAGAGTACTCGTATATATAATGTTCTTATAATCCGCACTGTACCGCAATGGATATCAGGTTTTTGAGAAAATAGATTTCTATACAAAAGTCTGTACTGACAGCTATATTTAACATTTCTGTAACAATGTCAGTCTGTTTGTTTCGTATCTGCCTCTATTTTGTGAGGTTTTTTTGGCTTTTTTAATAGCAATAGTTTTAAATAAATGCCTGTTGTAAGAAGTCTCGTTAAGATGTTGTTATATCCGAAACTATCTATAGCTTTTATTTTTATTTGGGTAATGAAATAACAAAACGCTAGAATGAGTTTTAAACTCGTTACCGGGAGTTAACGAATATTTCTTGATTACGGATATTCGATATTTTATATTACGATTACGAAGCTCCACACCAGCCATGGGCTGAGGGCCGCGGTCGCCTTACTAAATAGGAATATTATCAACCAGTGAATGGTGGTCGCCATCTAGGTGGACATCGGAATGTACGTTTAGTTATGGTACGAGTACATCAGAACTAGTATACGATACCACCGTAATATTGGAAGGCAATAACTGGCCACAACAACAACTACAAGTGCTACAGGGATTAGCTATTTGCAATGTTATTAATGTATTTCTATAATAAAATATATAATTATCATCATTAAACACTGTGCGCTACACTAAAATGCTTCTGCAGGAGAAGGGTAAAGACAAAGACTACAGGCGTAGTATCTCAATGGTAGAGATCTCTACTCGCCACCGGACAGTCCGCTGTGCCGAGTACTGTGCACTGTGTGGTATGAATGCCCTCTCGTGAGTCTCGATGCGGTATCTCGAGCTAACCGCGTTTGTTTAGAACACGTTTGGAACACTACACCTTGTGTACATCTGTACTCTATAGTCAGATATACAACTTAGCTTAACACTAGTGAAATAGTTTTTTCAGTTCTTTTTACCATTAATAAATATAAACGTGTGAATCTATATAAATACAATATTTTTTTAAGGTTTGACCAGTCACAAAATTGATAAGCAGTAAACATAAAATAAAAATAGAAAAACTGGTGTAAGCGACATATTCTTTCATATATTTCACGTCTACTTGGTACCCAAACGACCACCGGCTCACATACTGTACCAGCTGTACCAGTGGTTAGTGATTTAGTATAAAATAATAAATATTCCAGAATGAGCTGTTAGTCCAGTCAAAGGTGACGAACATGAAGCGTTGTAGGTATGCATCATACCTCCCGACTGCGCCTGAGGCGACGCGTGGAAGTGGAACTAGAATTACTATTACAATTCATTGAACCCAATTTTGATAATGATAAATATCATTAAAAAAAATATGGGACGCAAGCTATTTGTATCACAGATAATAAAAGTGAATCTTGCCAAAAAAGACCAAATTCAGAAAATTATGTATTTATTATAATACGCTTTATCCCAGATAACAGTGAACCGTAAGAAACATAACGTTAAGACACTCCACCTGCCACGTCGCCCAATATTTGAGATATTGCATGTGCAATGGTGAAACCGAACGCTGCACCTTGTCAATCTGAGCGGAGAAATGACATTTAAATGTAATCCTGATCGAACCCCTTACCATCGTGTCTATAGTACAGTCAGTCAGTCAGGCCACAAAGCTTTCGTAATTACAAATAAGTTCGAATTGGCTAATGACAGAGTCGAGCTCGTGTGATACATACTGTCTATAACCACACACACCACGATGCTCGATCTTCGTTAGCTTTATGCTTCACATTCGTTTTCTGACATCAATATAGAAAGCCGTAATTTAAGGTAATAGTATGTACTGGTTTATATATTAAGGTATTATGAAGTATTAACAGAGTTTTAACGGAAATTTATTATTATTGTTTTATTTTATCGTATTCCAGTTTTCGTTTTTTTTTAAATTCTAGAAGGTACTTCATAATTTTCATAATCGTCGTATTCATTCATCGCGGCTCTAGTATTATATAAGAAACTCTCTTTTTTATAGTTTATAATACAAAACACAATCAACTATACAACAAAATAATGATATTTAAAAAAATATGAAATCATCGAGTTAGTTCTTTTGGCTTTAGCAAATTAAATGGTATTAAGTATCGCAACTCAACGTTTCTTTAATTCCCAAAAAAAACAAGCTGGCCGAAAATCTCATTACTAGGAGACTAACTTACTTTTAAAAATGCAAAAAGCGCTAGAAAAATTAAAAAAATACTTATTAAGTTTAATCCAGCTAAGTACAAAAGTAATAAATATTTATAAACTAAATCTACCTATCATATAATCTATCTACCTGTCATGTCGTAGTACTTCAGCCCGCACCCACGGCGCCGCACCCCACTCGTCTTCTTCAGCTTTAGGCTTCAGAAGCCCAGAGAGCCAAGTGTAGGATTTACTTCGCTTCATACTGAACACATCACTTTTTAACCTTGAACTTTACTAGGTTGTGACGTCACAAAACACTAAACAGAACGTCTACGTTTTCGACTTTAAAGTAACACGCTCACATTTTTCCATGGTATTGTCTGTAAATGGCACTTGATGGACTGGTTTGATGACTGCTTAGAAGTCAGCACTGATTCATTATGTATGGAGAGCTTTATATCATAAGCATCTAATTATGAGAGTCTGAGATTGAGATCTACATACTTTAACGCACTTCAAAACTATTTTTTATGTTATTAGAACTTGTGTGAAAGTGAGGAACGTGTTATATACTAGGTTCCCTCTGCCTACCCTGCTGTGTGCGGGATATAGCGTGAAGCTGATTTATTTATATTTAATTATGTTATTAGAATCTATAAATATCATATTTGGGTTTGAAAGTTTTAATAGATTAGGTTTTTAAATATACTTAAATGGTTTTTACGTTGAAGAGTTGTATTTAATACATAATTATGTTTTTATTTATCTTTAATATTTATTTTTATGCGGAATCTGCAACGATTAGTTTAATTAGATAGAAAATTATAAATTTATTGTAGAACCCATGACCCATAACTCCTTTATCTATTGTACAAATACCACAACGGCGCTAATTCCAACAGTGACTTAAACGATTTTAAAGCAATACTTATTACAAATAAGTATACTTATTTAGTTTCTAAAATAATGTATTACGCGTTCCATAAATCAATTTGTGATCTCATCGTGTGTAATTGACGTCAGGCAGTGTCGGGAGGGGCGGGAGTTCGATGTTTGATTTCCATGCTACTAAAAGTTAAAACTGTGTGAAGCAATTGATACCACGGTATAATATGATTGTGAAAACACCATGGAAATGGATTTAGTCATTTCACTGTTATTTTTTGTTATTTTAAAAGGTTCTCGATGTATTTTCATCTGCACCTTCCTACTTACAGCAATAATATATATTTTTTTCAAATATTCTAAATTAAAAATTAAATTTACTAATAAGTCAGAAGCCACGGCTTCGATTCCCGCTCAATTAAATATTTATAACATAGCCCTACCTCAAATATGAGACGGCGCTTGGCGTCTGCCTACTAAGCTATTAGCTAAAAAATATATATTTTTAGAAATTTGTTTATTTATATGTTACTGAAGAAAACAAATATGATATTTATAAATCTTATATTTTTTTACTAAAGAACCCTAAAACGAACGGTCTAACATAACCTCCTCTGACCTGATGCCCAACAATAGACGTGCTGATGACGACATTATACGGCCACGGCAAATATACCTTGGAAATCATCTAACAGTACAACGCAAAGGCATTTTTAATTTGACCGCTCTATAGTTTTGAAGTGCGTTTGAAGTATTTGACGTTTGATTATGAAAATAAGTATTACTATTATTAAATATTTATTTTAAAGAAAGCGATTTTACACTGTATTTTGTTTGTATAGGGTCGATATTCCCTTGCACTCGTGTCAAAAGTACCTGTAACAAAAAGCACTTCGTTAATAAATTATTTGGTATGTACGCATTCTTGGAACTTATAGAAAAGACATATGAGTAACTCGTGAGACAGCGAGGTGATTGCGGGTTCAAACCTTCCTTACGGAAATAATAAATAGTAAGATGAAAATAGCGCAGAGTTGAGTTCCGCTACTCAACATGCAATGGGTCCCCCCGCCTACCCCGCAACATGTGGTTGAATCCGCAGACATCCATGAATATATGTGGTACAGTCACACCATGGTTTTCATCACAATGGTGGCCGAAAGAAGACAACAAAAAGTTGTGTTGACACATACCACAGTGTAAGTGCCAGGGGTGATTCTCGATGATGCGGAGATTTATAACGAAACCTAGCCGAAACCTCAATAGATACACTCTATTGAATATAATATTTTTCGATTCGAAACAGTAGTTCCTGAGATTTTTACGTTTAGCTAAACAAATTGTTTAGCTTTAGAATATTAATAAATACAAAGCAATACTGTAGTCCAGTAATTACTCTACAACCTCACAGCTCAATCGACGCAAAAGCACTCATAATTAGTTGTCAGACGTGGTCACGACTTCACTCCGGTTTGAGGGTAAGTACAGGTTCCGACCTCCGCTCATTATGGAGATGCGGAGATAAACTGCGTCGGAAACCACTTAAGTCGAGTTCTGAGTAAAAAATTATCGAAATTAGTCCGGATTTTGAGACTACAATGTAACATTTTTGGTTTTGTTTCTTTTATGTTTGAGGTTGAGTGTGCTATATGATGGTATCTTTCATGATGATTATTATTTATTTTAAAAAATGTATGCCATTTATTTAAATGTTCAATATTACTTAAAGTTGCTCTACATTAGGCAGGCTCTATTCTATGTATCTATCGTGGAGCAGTGGAACAGTATGCGACTGCAGTCGCGGGGGTTGTGGGTTCGATAGCCTCTCGGCGATACAATTATTTAAATGATTTTCATATATTTGTTATAGTGGACAAAATACGGCGTTGAATTCCGTCACTCAAGCACGTCTTAAGCACTCCTTACAACGTTATACTACAATTCCGCCAAAGCCGCAGGTAAAATCAATAGATACTAACAGCGGGTAGGTACGCCACGCCGCGCCGGGCTACCGCGGTACGCTACGCCTGTACGCCGCCGTCTCATTTTAATTTTCCACTTGACTTACCGACGTCAGCCGCCGCGGACGCCACACCTCACCTCACCTCAGTCACCGACTAAATTACCAACAAACCGCAAGTCAGCTCTCGATCCTGTGTTTATGGGAAATATTATATAGAAAGTCGACTAACTAACGTGGTGCAGCAGCACAGTGTGTCTACATCTGCAGACGCTACGGTTGTTGGTTTCGATTCTCAATGTCTTGAGTATTGGGCGGAAAGTGGAGAACGGGGACACTAGGCCTACCCTTACTTTTTTATGATTTTCTATTATACTATGAACGGAGAAATGAAAATGCTCAAGCTTATTACATATTTTTAGAGCATAATAATTAGTATAAAAATACTTCCTTAGAAGATAATAATATTATGATGTATATTATACCTAAGAAATTATTCATTTATATTGAAGTAACAATGTTTTTTACAAAAAACATATTCTACGATAATGTTGTTTGATTATTTACTGCCAGATAATGTCATTATTACTTTAGTGTACTGTGTCTGTCCGTTTACTTCGCTTTATATCACATTGATTAGGTTATCACGCAAAGGATATTTGACTTTTAATACACGTAGTTAGGAGTCTGGATTATAACACTGATTGTTGCTGACTGTGGCCCTCGAGGTTGCCTGCCTTCCCTCAGCACATAGGGCACTTCCTAGGAAACTTAGAGATTATAAGTCGGTGCTAATTCTCACTTATAATACAAGTAAAGAAAACAAATTCAAAGTGAAAATTTAAAGCTAAATAAAAAAAAGTATTGCAATGTCATATTTGTAGTTTACTTATTTCATACAATATGTCGCCTATGAAGCATTTCCCGTAGACCTACAATTATAAAACTTGGATAAAACTTTGGACTGGCAGAACAAGTAAAGAAAAAATGCAAAAAATGTAAATTTACATTAATAATACATTACAAACTTGTAAAATAATTGTAGTTTACATGACTCGAC
The DNA here is from genome assembly GCA_036379175.1 of Heliconius cydno galanthus. Taxonomy (NCBI): domain Eukaryota; kingdom Metazoa; phylum Arthropoda; class Insecta; order Lepidoptera; family Nymphalidae; genus Heliconius; species Heliconius cydno. The sequence continues at coordinate 105,238 of JAKRZM010000168.1, read as the reverse complement.
TTTCATAAGTTGTACTGTTGACCTACGGAATCCTCAGTGAGCGAATCCGACTCGCACTTGACCTAGTTTGTTAGTTATAGAATAATATTGAACTATGACTTGACTATGTTCAGTAATACTTAAAAATGCGTTTGCACGCGTTAATGCGTAACAAACAAACCTACGTACTTTCGCACTTTTAATATTAAAGGATATAGATAAAATCAAGTATACTAATAAATAACGCTGGCCGCGCCTGGCTCTACCATCGACTGCATCATTATTTTTTTCTTTATTACAATATTTAAACAAGAAGTACAGTATCTTATCTTTTAACATTTTAATGACATAGGAATATTAAAAGCTGTCATCTAATCCGAATGCAGCAAATGTGTCCTCGTGACCGAACATATTATTAGGTAGGTATACCTGACTGTCACTGAAGACACTCATCTACATACAAAGGTACGTAGATTCAATCCCGCTTGAATCATTTTTGGAAGTCGATATATTTTTTTGTTGTTTCATATATTTCCGCTTCATGACCTTGAACATACCTTTATCGGTGTTCTAGGTATTTATAATTTCGTAACTGTTTATATTTGCCGACGGTCTCCGTGTCGCCCGATGTAAGCTGACGCGTGACGTGTGGAGTGACAAGTTAAATATTAAACACGCTTATTATTGTTATTACTGTAAATGCGACACGTTGTAGGTTTGATGAAATTTATATGTATAATATATTAAGACACTTTGTTCCCTACGCACCGCCCTATTTTCAAGACATTGCATGTTGAATGACAGAACTTAACACCGCGTTATGTCTCATTCTAGAGAAAACAAAGATAAATAAATAAATAAATCATTCCCCATTCCAATCAATTGAAGCCACACTCGTTACGTTTACAATCAGACGATGTACCACTGAGTCGCGACGGTCAACTTTACTATTTGTTCGCAATCGGAGCACGTATCTGTAAGTATGAGTACTGCGAGTGTAACAGCCCTGTCCCAGACCGAGGGAAACTCTGTTTTTATAGTAATATAAAATATTTTATACTACTGTACAAACTGTCTAACTATTCCAATATGCAACTAAAAAGTAAACAAACAAGAATATACCGACTTGAACTCACGGCCTTTACGGAGAGACATTTCGTACCACTACGCAATGTCTTGAAGCGCCAATACTAATTATTATTGTTATCTTTACATTCATTTAATATCAATAATTAAAAATGAGTGCTTTTACGCGAGACATGTGTACTTATGTATGTATACGAGTAGGTACTTACACAGCATTAACCAATGTATATATAGCTAGTTAATACAGGCAGGCAGGCATAAACCGAATAAAAATATCGTATAGATAGATATCAGTAAATAAAAATAATCACAAAATTGATATAAAACCAATATGTTATGTATAGAGATATAACTTTAATGACAGAGTGAAGTGTTTTAACGTTTTTTTTACTAGAGCAGGTAAATAACAACAATTTATATATAGTGATGCCCTCCAGTGGGCATTGAACCTGCAACCATCGCGTGAACCCTGCAGCACGACAAAATAAAGAGACCGACCTAAATGCTCTTGTAGGCGTCCTTCAATTTGTATTATGCACTAAACTATCGTAACCGGTCCCAATGTCACTCCACGCACCACCCCGACCTGGAGCTGACGAGTGCCGAGTCCTACTATACGAGTATATTATACGTAGTGTTACATTTATTAAAATATAATTTGCATATTGCAAACACATATGAACAATGCAATATAATACCTAAGAACAGTGTAAAATGACCGACGCATCAGACCTACATATTTCATAACTTATTTACACCTCACTTATTAGTTTGTACGCGGGTTGTGAAGTGTTATCTTATAAAGTTTAATACCGCGTATTACTACCGTGTGCGGTATGGCGGGAGGACGTCTTTTAACTTTCCGGCATTGTCCTAAATTATAACTGATTTTTAAATGAGAGCACTTCAATTGAGTAGACCACATCCGGTTGTCAAGTTCGTCTAGGAACATTTGCAACGAGACGGTATGTCGCTTTTTTTTATTGAGCTTGCAATAATAAAAATAATTCATATTTATTAGTTGTATTATTGTATTGTTATTATTGTACAAATATCATAGTTTAATAAAAAAATATTTTGTTTATTAATTTTGGTAAACAATTCTTCCCTTTTTTTACAAATTTTAACATTTCCAATATTTATATTAATTGAGAAAAAAAATATGTTATTTCCAACAAACAAGCAAAATTTCAACGAATCATATTTACATATAAAAACTGTAAAATTTTTCGCTTATTTTAGTATTGTATCATATTAATATAACAGAGCTCGAATCCTAAAACGTTATTGCTAGTGTCTCTGCTGGAACTAGCGGACCAGTGTAATATACGCCTGGAACACGTGTGGTGGTTTACTTAAAGTGCTTTTATCAAGTTCACGTACTTTCACTATGGCTTAAGGATTCAAATTATTATTTACATACTTGTGTTTAAAATGTTCAAAATGTTAAAACTTTATTAAAACCGACAAGAAATTCGCATTTTCTCTAAAATAAATTTTAAGTTCTATCTTTGTTTTGATATTTACTTATTAATTATTTTTATATTTGAATAAACTGTAATAACTGTCTCCATCTTATATTATTAAATACACACATTCCACTCAAAGTTTTAAGTTCCGGGGAACACGCACTTCACGCATGTTCATTTTATCATTGGATAGTTGGTACATAAAAATATGAAATAAATAATTAACAGTGAATAAAATAAAGTATTTAAATTAGTACTTGTAAAAGTTTTATGGCAAATTAAATATATAAATCTCAGGCAGAGGAATGACGAAGCTATGATCTACTTATTGCGAGTACTAATGTTAGTGTCATTGCACACAAGCTTCGACCATTGACTAAAATGACATAATTTCAGTGATAGAAGAAACATATTTGGAAACACCATGCGTCTCGGAGGCGTAGAATATATTTTTCTTCGTTTTATAGAGATGTAAATATTTTTGCCTTATCCTATCGAATGTTCATTTTATAAAGCCACCAACTTCCACTACATCCAAGAAAACAAAAAGCAATGGCGTCACATGACAGTAAGAAACCACTAAAGACCCCGGATGTGGTGGAACTGGACGACGTGCTGGGCAAGCTGGGTGCATTCGGGAAACACCAGCTCCTCACTATGGCCATGTTGGCGCTGGTCTACGCCACCAACTCTATGTACAATGTCAATTATGTGTTCGCTGTTGAAGATGTTAACTATAGGTTGGTATAAACAGCTTTACGCCTTTTCCGAATAGCAAGGACCATAGTGTTAAGACACTTACATTTTCCGCCTAATTTTTCAGACCTTACTTGTAGAAGTTGACTGAGGTGGAACTCAACACCATGCCTTGTCAACCACTGGAGAGCAAGACAATAATTTAAATATTTATGCTAAATAGCTTTTGTAAAATAAAACATATCATTCTCCCGAATGGGAACACATCACCATCACCATCACCCCCACACCGACGCCACCGCTATATCAAATATACGTACGTGTAGGTACTTAGTTCGTATACGAGTATGTCATTTTAACAAACTGTTTATTTATAGATACAAGTAGACTGCTCAAAACATGATATCAAGGTTTAAATATAGGTTCTTTAAACATAAAGAAACGACATTAAACATGTGTTGATAGTTTAATCAGAGGGAGATTAGTGATGCATCACAATGTTGCCTTGTCGCTTAGTGGATCAGCCGCCGGCTGTAAAGGCGATTGTGGATTCGATTTCAGCTCGGGGTATATATTATTTTGATATCCTCGCTCTGGCAACAAGATAAAACGCGTCGTAAAGGTGGGTAGGGCGTGAAGCTAAATACGTTATTTTTTCATCTTACTTTTATAAAATTAAAACATACCTGAAGTGGGTTGTTAAAGCTATATTATATATCTATTTGTTATTTATTCTCAACAGATGTAAAATACCAGAATGTGAATCTGCTAGTACCGCCTATAACGTGCCGTGGCTGAACCTTTCAGAGGACGACAGAGTGAGGCAGTGCTACCGACACCCCCCCACCGACGCGGCGTGCCTCGCCTTCAATACCAGCGTCATGGAGGAATGCAAGGAGTGGGTATACGAAGTACCTAACAGTTTTGTGGCAGAAGTAAGACTATTTATCCAATATGCCATATGTTACAAAGAAAAAATTTAGTGATAAATCACTTCATTTTTTACTTGATATCAATATAGATTTCTAATTCAAGACATTGCGAGTGGAATGGAATGTAATTAATATAGGTATGTACATTCACTTCGCCGGGTTGGAATCGAATCTATAACCATTACGTTTACAATCAGATGCTGTCCTACTGTGCCACGATATGCCTATTGGCGCCTATTTTCATTGATCCTTAATACAAAAAATAAATAAATAGTAAATCATTTTTATTAGTATACTTAAATATATATTGAATTTAAATACGTGCTGCTAAAGCAAAAAAAATCAAGTTAATAGCTTAGTAGAGTACCTACTTGTAGATCCTTATCAAGTCGTGTCGGTCGCGCGCCACTGGTACACGTAATGTTGTAAATATTATGATTTCAAACATATTTAATTAATGATAAATTGTGATAATTAGACACTTTTAAGTGTTAGTTAATACTTTTTTTAGGTTCACGCTGTGTTTCGCATATAGCAGGGTAGGCAGAGAGAACCACGCACTGCCGAATATTCCAGACATTGCGTGACACGCATTATATATATATATATATATATAAGTTTGCAACATCAATAATAATATTTGGTTATTTTTAAACTAGCGAAATAAAAAATTGCAACAGCAAAGTTCCAATATTAGCGGTAAATATTAGCAGCGATAGCGCATCCTACGTCCACTTCCACACAATACAAAGTCGAACTTAAACTAATTGCAGGAATAACATCCAAGTATCATATTGTACATTCCTGACCTATCTTCCGTAAATCCAGGCCTATTAGTATCATCTCCAGAATAGATAAGAGCTAATTTAATGACAGCAGCACACGAGTACCTGAAGCCTGGGCGACCGTCCACCGTCCACGGTCCGCGACGCTGGGAGCCACTATCGGCCATCCGTTCGTGACTACTGGACAGATAACACGATATCCTTTTATGTTTATATTCTGATAGCAAATTAGAATTACAATTTGTATCGGTAAGGCGCGATGGTAAGAATGCGACGAGTGGGTAGAAAACGTATTATACATAACATTAACATATATTGAAGTAATATTTGTCAAAGTGCGGCGTAGAGTTCCGCCACACTGGTTTCTTTTTGTATACTCTGCTGCTTTATGACATCAGTTCCAGCACAACATCAACACACTGTGTCAATTTTATTTTCTATTGACTGTTACATTTAAATCCAAGTGACCAGTCTCGTTGAACAAGTTTAAAAAAGTTGTTGAACGAAAAGTTGAACAAATTAGATGAAAGCGCATGTTACCATGTCGGTATTATACAAGTACGGTATAGGTTAACGAAGTGGAGTGTATTTAAACGCATTTACATATAAACCTCTCGAACGTAATATAATCGTTTGAATTCAACTTCCACTTCGAGTATTACGATTTTATACCCAACAACTATCCACAAACTCTAAATACGATCTGATCGAATACTTTTATCACAAAATCTATTTAAATTTACTGACATTACCACTTTGCAAATCAACCCCTGAAAAGAAATAAAGGATTGTTCTCAAAGTCTTTAGATTGTAAATTCTATTAATAAAAAGAACATCTGTTCTTTTTCTGTAGTTATATCGGATAAAATCAGAAGTATCCAATAAAAGGAGAGAACCGAGCCGTGCTCGGTGCAATTTGTTCGTAGCTGTGCCCGGCGCGGTCAGGTATTTGCATGTTCCTTGCGCTCGTACGTAGTTCACGTGAGGTATGCATTAGATGCGGTCGAGATACTGTGGAGACTATGTTCTATTTTGTATTTGATTTTCGCTTAAACGTTTAATAAAAAAAATATTATTTTTCTCACCTATGGCGTGGAGGGTAGAGGGGAAACTAGTATTAACCCACTCCGACACTGTTCCACAAGTATCGCCCAATTTTAGAGATTTTACTCGTACGTGTTGTTATACAGTTATACACAACTCTGGTCCACTGTACCATCATGAAATCCGTTATTTTTGGAATAAATAACGGACTTTAATTCGTATTAAATACAATTTTTTTTCTGTGTCACTTAAAAAAATATAATTATGACAATTTTAAAAATCCATACTGATTGGAAACTACACAACCGATACTACGCGGTGTAGAACGCTGAAATATAGCGTGTAGGTTCCTCGGGGAGTCTAGGGGAGGGGTGAAATTGACACAAATGAAGTTGCGGGCTATAACTAGTTTTATATAATTATAAATTCATATACGATTTAAGTTGTATGTTAAGTTGTTATAATATTTTTTGTTTTAGTTCAACTTGGCGTGTCAAGAATGGAAAGTGACGTTGGTGGGCACCACGCACTTATTTGGGAGTTTGGTCGGACAACTGATACAGGGACAGATCTCGGACAGGTTAGCTACGAGTGTAACTATACCTTACATAGGGAAATATATTTATTGCTTGCTACTTTAGGAATTGATGTTTTTAAAAAAGAAAGAATTTTTTTTTACTTTTATTATTATTTTTTAGCTTTATAGCGTGCAACTCCCGCAAATAGAAGGGTAAGCAGAAGGTTCCCTACTTTCCACCGAATTCTGGAGGCATTGTGTATTGACTCGTGAAACTTAACACCGCGCTTTGCAACTTAAAGTTTAATAAAGGAAAAAAGCGAAAGAGTTTTTCGAACTTCTACGAGAAAAAAAAGATAATACTTAGTTCATTAGTTATTTGTATTTTCCAGGTATGGTAGAAAGACGGCGGCGGTACTCGCAGGTAGCGCCGGCGCTATCCTCGGTCTCGGGAAGAGCTTCGCCAGCTCGTACTGGCTGTTCGTGGCGCTGGAAGGACTGGAGGCGGCCATCGGGGATGCGCTGTCGCCTATGTTTATGTTAAGTGCGTTATTAAACACAGATTTTTTTACATTAGTAGAAATTAGAACACGTTTTATACTTATTTGAACAAACTTCAAATGATAACAATAAATCTTTTTCATATATTATGAACAGGTATTGAAATAGTGGAGAAAAAACGTGCTGTTTTGTACCAAATGATCCTCTTGAACTTTTATACGGCGGGTCAGATCGCGATGCCGTGGATAGCGCGGGCCTCACCGCACTGGCGGACCTTCCTGCGCCTGCTCTACGCGCCCGCCCTCTTGGTACTCTCCTACGCATTGTTCCTCGACGAGAGCGTGCGCTGGCTGCTCAGCAAGGGTCAGAAAAGTCGCGCTTTAAAACTCATACGGAAGATAGCTGCCCGAAATAAAGTCCACATCGACGACGAAGTCCTAGACAAACTTAATTACACTGAAAGCACAGACGAAGTGAGCGACAAGAAGCTTTTACTGCAGACCTTCAAGTCACGTGTCATGGTCCAAAGATTCTTGATTTGCGTGGTGTGGTGGTTCACCATCACGCTGATCAACTACGGCATGATGATCAGTTCAGTGCTCATTGGTGGCGACAAGTACTTGAGCTTCGCGTTATTGGTGATGATGGACATCCCTGCTAACTTGCTGTACTGGCTCGCGCTCGACAAGTGCGCGCGTAAAATGCCGCTTATAGCTTCTTTCGTGGTGGGCGGTCTGTTCTGTGTTACACAACCCTTCCTGCCCAAAGGTTAGTTACGGAAATTATTGCTTGTTGGAATGATTAAAAAATAACATTTGTAATAAAAAATTACTATGTCTCGGTAACCCTAGCTGATATGTAGGCGTTAAGTTATCTAAAGAATATGTTATCAACTATCTTTATTTTTATACAACTGAATGTAACAGTCTTGAAAGTGATGTATTGTTCTCCTCTCTCGCAGAGTACGCGTGGTTGGGTCTAGTCTTGCTGATGGCATTCGAGCTGTTGGCGACGTTCTCATACAATATAGTATATATGTTCACGTCAGAACTATTCCCGACGTATACGCGGCACTCCCTGCATGCACTATGCGCGGCGGCCGGCCGGCTCGGGGCACTGCTCGCGCCGCAGGTGCCGCTTCTGGTGAGTAACAATGATGTCTGACAATACCTACACTATATACAGGCGACTTCATTTATACACTATTGGTTTTTATATCCAGAATGTAGTTTCTATGAAAGTAACAATGTATTTAAGTTAAATCATGCAGCATTCTTTAAAATATACTTCAAAATAATAATATCTTCCCAATAATAATAATATTTGACATTCATAAATAAGTTATAATGGTATAAACTTTATTTATTCCATTTACGTTCAATAACAAAACAACTATCTGTACAAGTTTTCTCGTATACCTCAACTTGTTTACTCTACATTCACTCTACAGATGGCCTACTGGGCAGGACTACCGGCGCTGGTGTTCGGGCTGGCGTCACTACTGTCGGGAGGGTTAGCGCTCTTCGTACCGGAAACGGCCAACACTGCTCTCCCTGATACTCTAGAACAGGCGGAAGCTCTCGGGAAACGACGGAAAGTCGATAGCGTCAAAGATGTAAACTCCTGACTGCAAATGTATTAAAGGTGCCTTAGTACTTGCTATTGTAACTATTAGTTTTGATTTTTTTAAGCTCGTCTTTCACGTTGTGTCCTGCTTGGTGTAAAGATAGTCCGCTCCCGCTTTCCGCTGGATTTTCGAGGCTTTCTCGTGTTGAGTGGCGGAACTCAACACCGCACTATCGCCTTTTTACTAGATCAACTAAATAAATGAAAATATTAAATAATTTATTCCCGAAATTAAGAATCGAACCCACAACCATCACGTGAATGCGATTGCAGTTACTTTAATATATAATTATTATAATAATTTTTAAAAATTATTATTATAATTATCTGCCAACGCAAAATTGTTGAGTATTCTTGAAGAGATTTGTACTAGAATATTGTTTTATTTATTACATATTAGAATTTTACTTATAAGATGCAGAAACCAAAGGTTGTTAGGACTATGAGGTCCGCTTCATACAATTGTTTATAATTAAGCGCCGTACAATGTACACGCTTTATCATTTTATGTTAAATATTATTCATAGATAATATATAATGTACATTGTGAACACTAAGTCCTAGCATAGATCACCAATAAAAATATTGTGAATTTCTTTTGAAATTTATTCTTATTTATGTTTAAACCGACTTTACACTTGTCAATTACTTACCTGTAAATTCCTTCAGAAATGCTTGAAAACTACTGAACCAATGTTGATTAAACTTGTTCCCTAATTTGGAATAAGCCATATTTAAATCAAAATGAACATCTCGATATTCATTTTAGATTTAGAAAAATTTGTGAACTAACATACAAATATACATACATACAAACGGTTACAAAATCCTGTACTCGTTCTTAGAAGCCTATTTGAAGAAACTTTTGTAAGATTTTACATTCATTCATTTCAAATATTATCTAGTTCCAACGATAGCACGTACATAGAAGTCAAACTGGGAATATGGTATTCTTCTTCTGCCTTTTCGGTTAAATTAGTATTTTAATGATATTTCGAACCATAAATACTTCATCGCTAATAAAAGATAATCTAAATTTGCATACTTTTCTTTAGCTTTCTGTAATGTCCTGTGCATAGCAGGGTCGGCAGAAGAACCTAATGTCAAGACGCTTCGTTCTCGACGCACCACGTGCGTGTGGAGTGGTGGAACTCAAACCAGCGCTTTGCGTGTATGTTCCTTGTATGTAACTTACAAACGATGTAGTACAATACTCTATCTATATTAACTGCATGTGCGTTATTTTTGTTGAGAAAAACGATTCTTTCTACATAGTCACATTTCATATCAGTACTTTATTTCAAATAGACGATATAGACTGACTCGAGAACACTTCTAATTAATATTGAACATAAAAAAACGAATTAACCTGTCACTTGTAAACCAGAATCAAAAATCTATTTTACTCCGAAGATATCCAATAAAAAGTAAAGAATTTCGTCAATTAATAGGATTAGCTCTAATGGACGGTGTGTCGGAGCACAAAAGTAATCGTTATTAGCTATTGAAGGTAGTAAAAAGAGGTCGTATTCGTCACGCCGCGCCTCCTCGCCACCTCGCCTGGTCTAACGTGCCTGATATGTACCTACAGATATGCTGTCGATACTCTAAATTAATGTATATAACATTATTTAATGTACTGATACAAATATAAGAGGCATCGTGGTGCAGGGGCAAAGGGTGTTACTGTAACGCGTTGTTTATGGGTTCGATTCCCACTCGGGGATAGAATTATTATTTTCAGTTATTATTATTATTATAATAAATAAACGAAATAAAAATATATTTTAAGAAAAACTGCTTTAATTTATCATTGGTTTAATAAAATATTCATTATATTAAAACCAAAACAACACTAGCAATGTAAACAATCTACTACAAATATAAATATTCTCGTATCATATAAATTGATAATGATGCTTTGAAAATGTAAGAATTCTGTTACAGGTTCTAACATACATTAATGAATCAATGACCTTCTCATATCTATTCTATAATAATTCCTACTTATACCTAATTAAAATTTTCATGTAATTGATTTTTTTTATAATAATCAAATATTTTAGGTTATTATAATAAATTCCATTTAGATGAACAACTCATTCCGAAGTTAGTAGTGAGCTTCAAATAAATAATAAGGTTAATAAACAACTTTTTTCATTTTAAATATTAGCATATAGCTCAAAGACTATATAGCTGCTAATATTTGAGGTGAGCTCGCGCCTCCCCCCTCCCCCCCCCTCGCTCGGCGGCACAATGTCTGACTGTAAACAGACAAAGCGCAGCGCTGAGTTCTGCCACTTAACACGTGACGTCTGACACGTACAGACAGGGGGCATGTGTGGTGTTTACCCTGTGTCGTATTAACTATTTATAACAAAAATTAAATAATATGAATATTTGGTCAATCGATATTCGTCTTTGTCTATTCAAATATCAATATCGTAATATAGACGCGCCGCGCCGGCCGGACACGTCCCACTAATGCTGCGGCGGGCTCAAACACTGACACAGAGCAAATGTCTTAAAAATATTTATTTTTACTTTCTATAATATGAAATACTTAACATTTCTATGCGTTATTCAGTTTAGTGTAACTATTGTGTTTTGTTATATAAAGAAACGTTTAAGAATTTGAACCTAGCGGTTACTCGAACCCGCTCCTCTTGAATATCCACCAAGCGGTCTGTGCGCGCTTTTAAATGTTTTCTAAAAATATTTTTGTATTCTACATAATAAATTTGATAATAAGCCTTAATCAATTATAAAACGTCGCAAACTTTCAATGGAATATAAAACAACATACCCAATTGTCTAATTACTCGTATTTTAATAATAAAAACAAACAAAAACGATACAAAGTACTCTACGAAAAAAGCAAATTTTTAAAAGATTCTTAAAATAAGCTTACAATTACAAAAACTTTCACAGCTCTCTCGACGTTCAAGCCACTTCCACCTCATGTTCTCTGAACTCAAATATTTATAGAACAAACAATATTAGAGGCTCTCGCCCGTAGTCCCGTAGTCTCGTCAAACGCGTGAAACAGTTATTCAATAAGCTCAAATACTTAAAGTGGTCTAAAGTCCGACAATGCATACACGATTTTTTTTTGCTTCACGCTCTATCCCGCACATAGCAGAAGAGGCAGTGATAGTTTAACTTTTATTTGAATATGCCGGTCCTTCTTGTAACTAAATCGTTAGATACATCGTTAGGTAAATAAAATCAAATATTGACTGAAGATAGAATACGTAATGAATATGGGGAGCAAACATTTTATGTTCAGCCTAGATACATGTCCACAGGACCACACCGTCTTCACACAAACTTACATTAGCGGGCGGGTGACATCTTACTTCGGTCCACGGGAAGTGTCCTATAGGTTTTGATGTCGCGACGAATTTCATACAAAATGCAGCAAAAATTATGCATAAATACTAGTCATTGATTTTTGTGAGCTTTAATGGACTGTAGACCTAAACATATTAATTTTAACTTGATACTTCTACGGAATAAATAGCAACAAACAAGGGTTCCATTTTTTTCTTTTGAGGTAGGGAACCCTCAAAACGAAATGGAAATAAAAAACGCTGAACGGAAAAATATATTTTTAGCTTCATAAACATACAGTTAGATAATTAAGATAAAAATAATGGTTACATTAATTAAATAACCTTACCCATTACAATCAGTATAATCGGTAATTATAACAAACGATATCTTAAATGAATATTTAAATCCGAAAGCTCTACACAAACATGAATACATCAGAGAGCTCGAATAGTTATCTAAAACTAATGTCATTTCTATCGTCATTCAATTGAAACTCAATCAAAATAAGTGAAGGCACACATCGACCTCACAACTAAGCTTGCACTCACACTTGCTCAGCGCGTGCTCTAACGAGCGTGCTATAACGTGCTATAAAGCTCTTCTCAAAGCTCGCGCAACATTAGGGGATTCGAATATAGTTTAGTACTGCGACTGCAGTTACGTCTTCCTTTGTTAATTTGTAGTAAAAGAATGGTGTATTATATATTTATGTATTATATATTGTATATTTTTTGATTCTGTCATTTGTAATTTTTAGTAAATTACGCTATACATTAGTATACTACGCTTGCGTTTACTAGCTTCGCTAGAACTTAATGGATTTTTGAAAGTCATACTATAATTCATTTTATCATAAATCTTGAATTGAATGAATTGAAATTTAAAAAAAGAATTAAAACTAATGAAATTTGAGCGAATCACTTTAAGTAGTGTAAAGACAACAACTTATTAAACAATGATTCCTAAATACCTACTACAGAAAAACCAGTCAAGTGCGAGTTGGACGATAAGAGTTTAGTTTTTATTCTTTTAAGATACGGAACCCTAAAAATAAACTCGTACACAACAAATCATAAATTCCTCAAGCAATAGATAATTAAATAATCGATTATATCGATTTTTTTAGGAATATCAATTTAAAGTGTACGAACAGTTTAGTACAGCAGAGGCATCAGTCACGGTCCACTTGCGAGGCGAACATTGTGGCAATTAACATACCGACCACACTACGGATACATAAAATACGAATAACAATATATATATTTATATGTATATATATATTGGCCGTCGAAGCCGTCTGGCTATTGGCGCGGCAGTTATTGGCGTGCGTAATTGTACGTATAGATGACGGGTTCAAGACCTGTTCCATATTTATAGCTATTGTAGGCAGAGGGAACCTAGTGTTGAGACAGTCTGTTCCCCGTGCACCGTCATTTTTTAAATATTGCGTTTTAGGTGGCAGAGCTTAACATCCCGTTATGTAGGGTATGATAATATTCTTTTAAGTGGGAATTGGAGCTACAACCGTTTCTGTTACCGGGATCTCTTTGATGGACATTACTATTCATCAAATAATCCAAAAATGTATGTGAAATATTAGTATTATTTTATGCGTGCCTAAGAACATTTATATTTTTCATACATTGTACCTTAAATAGGAGAGAGTAAAACGGACTACGTATTGTATGCAATACAAGCCAAAAAACTAAAAAAAGTGATATGTAAAAACTTTTTGACCTTTCCGCTTAAATAACTTTAATTTTGTGTGTTTTTGTGGTGATTTATTTAAAGATAAGTGCAGGACCCTTCTCCAAATGCACCGTCAGTCGGAACTCGCCGGTAGATAAGCATAAGTCTCGTGAGAACGAACTTTATCAGCGACGAGCTTTCGATGTTTTTGGAAATTAACTCAGTAAGTGTTTAACTGAGTGAAGCCTTGTTATTATTGTTGAAGTGTTATCACTGTCTTAATTTATTATGTTACTTATCTACACCCCCTTTGACGCCATGGTGGTGATTCAGTTGCAATGCGATTCATGGTTTTCATGGTTTATTTAAAATAATATGGCTTATGTTATTCAACCAGCGATTACTTCGGAGACTTAAAAAGATTTATCCAATTTTTTTTGTAAACAAACATGTGTCAATAGCGTATTTATAAATGTTATGTTGCAACTTTTTTCTTAAAACGGGACTCTAACTCAGAACCATCACGTTGAAGTCAGGGACAAGGCTTCATCGGATTTAAATTGATATATCTGTAAAGTTTACTTAAAAGCCACTTAATCGATTTCGTAGCAAAGTTGGATGATTCAAAGAACTTCTCATCAATTGGAGATATTTCTACTCTAAATCTTAAACAACCTGTGCCTGTGACAGAGCGACTGTGACACGCGTCAGAGTAGGTCCCGGGTTCCGCACCACGCGCCGTTATGTCATAGTAACGACGACAGCGGGTGAGGGACAACAACAAACCCACAGTCACCTAAGTGGTCGCTTCCTTCGAATTAAACTAATTTCTTTATAAGCTTTCTCAGACTCGTCATAGCTTGTCGTATATTAAGATCTTTGTCAGAACTGCTTGAGTGAATCAGTAATTTATTCATTCCACTTTGCCAATATTTGCTAAAGGTATCTAATGGTTCAGTTGTTATTCTTCATATATACTTCACCGAGGTCGTCGTGGGGTCTTCGTGGTGCAGCGGGAGTCTGTGCCCGTTGTGGTATATAGTATCACTCGGGAGGAGGATTTCCTCGCACTGGTAACACGATACAAAGTGCTTTTGAGTTATACCACTCAACATGAAATATCTCAAAAATTAAATGGAAAGTGGGAAATGGAATTAGGTTCCCTCTACCTTCTATTATATTTTTTTATTATAATTCAATTCCTTCATAATTCTTTTTTTCCAACTTTAGCTTTGTCCCACGTATCAGTTTAGGCAAACTTTGCATCTAAATTCAAGATATTATGTCTTGAGTTACGGAATTCAACACCGCACTTTGTCTTATCAGAGTTCGAGTGTTAGTATTCGAGTACATATCGAACCCACAGTCATTGTTTTAACANAGGTCCCGGGTTCCGCACCACGCGCCGTTATGTCATAGTAACGACGACAGCGGGTGAGGGACAACAACAAACCCACAGTCACCTAAGTGGTCGCTTCCTTCGAATTAAACTAATTTCTTTATAAGCTTTCTCAGACTCGCCATAGCTTGTCGTATATTAAGATCTTTGTCAGAACTGCTTGAGTGATTCAGTAATTTATTCATTCCACTTTGCCAATATTTGCTAAAGGTATCTAATGGTTCAGTTGTTATTCCTCATATATACTTCACCGAGGTCGTCGTGGGGTCTTCGTGGTGCAGCGGGAGTCTGTGCCCGTTGTGGTATATAGTATCACTCGGGAGGAGGATTTCCTCGCACTGGTAACACGATATAAAGTGGTTTTGAGTTATACCACTCAACATGAAATATCTCAAAAATTAAATGGAAAGTGGGGAATGGAATTAGGTTCCCTCTACCTTCTATTTTATGTGTGAAAGTGAAATTAATGTATTTTTTTATTATAATTCAATTCCTTCATAATTCTTTTTTTCTAACTTTAGCTTTGTCCCACGTATCAGGGTAGACAAACTTTGCATCTAAATTCAAGACATTACGTCTTGAGTTACGGATTTCAACACCGCACTTTGTCTTATCAGAGTTCAAGTGTTAATATTCGAGTACATATCAAACCCACAGTCAGTGCTTTAACACGCAGACGCTATCAAACTGCGCCACGATGGTAAGTATATAAGTATATACAATAAAGAAGTAAAAGCAAAATAATTGGCTATCGGCGTCCATTGCGGCGCGGTGGTGCGAGGAACCGATAGAGCCGCTATCGGCAACAGCTGTAGTGATTTATATCTCCTAAATGCGTGTTGTGGAGCACTCGGCGTGAGGTGAGGTGATTTGTCCTCGGGTACCTAGTTCATATTCATAAAATGAAAAAGCTACACATTTTTTAAAAGGTAAATGTAGCTATTTATTTAATTTAGCCTCATCCTGTATCTTGTATATAGCAGGCCGTATATAGACAACTTTTGGCTCTTATTGCCAAAGCGGCGAAATAGAAATGTTTAATTATTCAAAATGTGAATCAAACTCACAACCGCCAAGTTTACGCTCATACAACAAAGCACGGTACTCGTGTATCTAATAAAATTATTTTGATTTCTATGCATTTAATTACTATAACAAGCCCTCCAGACCTCCTCTTAAGTAATTTCCCTCTGAACACTATAACGAATCGTATTCTCACGTTCACGAAATCAACGAGTGAATGTAAAATGAATAAGTATAAAAACGTCTGAGACGTGGATCGATGTCGTTAGCGCGTGTGTCATTCTCATTGTAGTAAGACAAAACACAGCGTTGAGTTTCGCCATAATACGCGCAATATCTCGAATTCGGGTGGATATTGGATGACAAAGTGTCTAGTCACCGGTATTTCTAATATATATTTTTTATTTTAATTCCATTTCTATTCGGGATTTAGATGTACTGCAAATATTGCACAAAAATATTTTCACGGTACACCGTGTATATGAGGGATACATTCCTCATATATCAGAATGGCAGGGTGGACAGAGAGAGCCTGGTGCTACTCTGTTCCATATTATCCGCCGAATTTTTGAGCCATTGTGTTGTTGAGTGGCAGAAGCCAACTCTGCAGAAATAAAAATATTAAATGATTCGTTCCCTAAAGTGGAGGTCGTAGCAACAACTGTCACGTGGTGCAATTGCGTCACGGCAGCCTCCATTGTTTTAATAAGAATAATAATTGTAATAAAACAATAATATATGATACCGCCGTAATTGTGTATTTAATTCACATTCTGGAGAACGAATTATTGACAATCTTATCCCTAGTGACAAGACAAACCGCGGCGTTGAGTTGTGCCACTCAAAATACAAAGTCTTCAAAACTGGGCTGTGCGTAGGGAACGGAGTGTCTTAAATCTTAACAATAACTTCACTCCGCATATCCTGTTATACCTATTCGGGATACTTGTAGAGGAACTAGTGATTTGGATAACGGATTCCAACACCCCGAGGCGCATAAGAAGACAACGATTCGTCAAATTGTTGAGTTGCATCTCCCGTCGTCGCGAGCAGTGCCTCGTGATGTTGATGGAAAATAACTATCTTTCAGGTCTCGTGGCAGAAATTTATTGTTTTTGGGTAAGAAATTGTTATTTACTAACGGTATAGAGCTATATTTTTATTTTTAAATTGTTATAGCTAAGGAATTGTAACTATAAATATGAATTTTATGTGAAAGTAAAATCCAGTTTTTTCCTGTTGCGGTACTAATGTCAGGAAATCCTGTCTTAGTGCTCCCTTATACTCCTTAATATTTTGGATTAATTATTTTCGATTCGATTTTGATATTGGATTATTCTATTCGATTTGGGTATTTTTTGTAATCATTACCGTTATTTTACAAAGAATATTATAAATCCATACCGAAATTCATAATTTAACATTTAAGGCTGTTTCTGAACGAGTAAATAAAATTAGTCATTGACATCAACAAATTTGCCTGACAGTCAATTCTGTTTATTAAATGATTAATAACGTAGTTCAAGCGGGCGAAGCCACGGGGGGGCCGCTAGTTATCTAATATGTTTCTGAAATAATAGAGAATAGAGAATGGAGAAAACCAGAACTCGCTCTAGAAAGAGAAACGTCAACAATCAAATGAAAATGTGGGAAATTTATTTATTGCTACTGAAGGACTGAAAATAATGCAATTCTATGAGTGGGCATCGAATATAAAACAAGTCGGCCCCTGACCCAATAGCCCGTAGCCGTAGTTACGTACGTATGTACATATGTGTATTTTATGAAGTGATTTATTTCTGTAGGTGTTTGAAACTGCAAGCGATTTGCAACATCGTCATTAGTTCTAATTTCTTACTTAGCCTGACCACTTTAATTACTAAATACCTTTGCTTGCTCTAGCAGGTACCCTAGGTACCAGAGGTCCCCGGCAGGCAGCATGCAAAGCTACTAGGTACTTTAGTTCACAGCTGACCGCGTTAATGGCATTCCTAAACGAATCGACTTGAAGCACCTCAACTAAGTACTGTAGTTAAGTTTTCTATCATTTTATCGTTATATCTTGTAAGATGTTCTGCTAAGATAATACAAACATGAATGAAAATTGTATTATTTCGCAAAGTTTGTTTAATTGAAAGCCCTAAACTAATATTTTAGTTTGAATGTTCCACTTATAGATGCAATACCTGTGGTGAGAGTTGCGCGAGCACTTACATGTATCATGTGTTTTTTTTAGTAATATTTTAAATAGTGCAAATAGGTCATTGTTACATAAAATGAGCGACATCTCCTACTGTTTTGTAACATTTTATTGTTATGAGACTCCATTCTCCGTTTCTATGAAACTGGGAATTAATTTAAAATAAATAAAAGAAGTACTTATGAATTGAAAAAACACCAAACAAGTGATTGTTCATAAGAAAATAGAAAGTGTGGTCCACGAGCAAGTGCACGGACTCGCAAGTCACGGCGTGAGGTTGCAGAACGAGGGTACATTCTAATGGAGATTATTTCATTATCACTCGAATATATTCATTGATTTGTTTCGACAGCGACGCCCGGTAGCGACGAACACCGGACAATGTCTCGACGAACGACGAACTGTTCATTGTAGATAGTTTTGTCTATTTGCTTTTTAGCTTTCCGCATCTCTTAAATGAAGTGTGTAGACAGAATAACCTACTGTTGAGACTTCCTAATCTTAGTATTCTTCGTTTCCAAGTTCCCAACATTTAAAAGGAATATCAACACAAATACACCTACACAAGAAATGTATATAAAAAATAATTGTTATGCGTGTTTTGTATTCGCTACTAGTAATAAATGTCATTGTAGTAACACGTACATACATACATAATATATGCCTTATTAAATGATTTCGTTACAGATCCCCTCGCAGCCTGCGCCTGGTCGCCTCGCGCCTCACGCCGCGCGCCGTCAAGGTAAACTACTGCCGACCGAAAATAATGTACATACACTTTAGATCGCACTTCCGCGTTAAATAGTTAAACACTATAAAAATATTTTGTATGTGGATAGGTGTTGGATGGTGCACATTATATAAAAGTCATCTGGCAATAAACTTAGGTTCGATTCCCGCTCGGAAGAAAGAGGAATGGATTGTTTTTATCTCCTGGTTTAACATAAACGAGTGTTCCGCTAGCTAAAATATATATGTAGATCGATAGATCACTGCGGATACGTGGTCCTGCTATCAATTAGGCTTGTATGCAACTAAGCCCTAATGTACATGAACCCGCTTTTATTCAGGACGCCCAGGCGGCGTTAGGTTACACTCCTCCTGTACTCGTGCCGCTATAATTATGATAAAGTAAAAGCTTATGTAATACTCGTCGGAGTGTAGACGTAGAGTGTAGGTGTGAAGATAACTCCGGATGAAATAATTAACAAGCGATTCTTAAACACTAGCGTCGTAAAAGTAACCAAACTTTACTAATACAGGTACAGACCCCCCACTCCCACTGGGAACTTGGGAACCTAGTATTAAGACACTCCGTCCCCATTGAGACATTGTTTGCATGTTGAGTTAAATAATCGATTTCCTCAAGTTGGATTTCCCAGAGCCTGTCGCATTTACAGTTGCACATACACAAAAATGTTTATAAGAGATAGCTTGTATGTACGTATACTAGTAAAGTATTTATAAACGAAGTATAAGTAACATAATGATTGTGCACCGCGTTGTACTCTGTGTAGCGTACTCGTACACGCACGCAGGTCGTACAAGAATGCGGGACGTGCGCGGCCGGCTTAAGTACCTGTTCGCTTGGAACACTTTTATTTATATCTTTTGTGAGGAGAGATTCGTTGCTGTTCGTTTGTTCATATTCTCATTACATATCTACTGATGTAATAAGCGCATTCATTGATAACGGCTAACAGCTTCTTCGCGTCGGTTGATATAGTATTGCTTTATATCTAGGTTCCCAGTTCTTCCTTCCTACTTCCCCACACTCCCTAACTCTATTAGTTTCGTCTGTCAGTCACTCAGCAACTGAAGAGCTTTACATATTATATAGATAGTGATTATTGTTGGGGAACAATAGAGAACATTGTAAGTGAGTATCTCAGTCAGCAGGGCGCAGCGCGCAGTGGCCCTAATGCTACCAGTAACGATGTCATTTGAAGGAAATGCGCTCGAATACGAAAACCTTCCGCCGTCCGTCTTATATGAACTCTGGTAGAGTTTATTAGAAAGAGATACAAATGTCAATATTATTTTGTTATCATTTATTTTGTTTAAACTCTATTTGTTTTTTTGATCTCCACTTGTCATATGAATTTTTTTTTGTCTTCACTTCACCGGAGCAAGAATCTGAAAATGATTTATTCTTACGAGTAAGAACCCACAACTAACGCGTGTAAGTTGGCCTCTCGAATACATTTGTATTATTATTTGATTATTATATTACATAACATAAATATGTAAAAATTTACAATAATTTATAAATATTAAGAAAAAATACTTAAAAAGCCGAGATGAAATAAGAAGGCTTGAAGGCAACCTTGAGTAGTATTGACCTGGCGACTGACGCTGAGTGACGCGACGGGTTTTTGTCAACTGCCCCCTAAGGGCCAGTGATCTGTGACCGGAGGCAGGTGGACTGGTGGAGGTTCGATATCCATCATTAATGAGAACTTTCTTTTATCTTGTAGTTTTGTTTTCTATAACTTTTTGTTACTTTTTTGTTATATGTTAGGTCATTGTATAGTTATTGTTGTTTATTAAATGATCGTTTAAAAATTATCCATATTTAAATATTTTTTATTCATAATATAATTAAAAAAAAATTACACTAACCGTTAAGCTTTGAAACTATCAATGCCATCAGTTACAACAGAGATTCTACTTTTTTCACGATTTAAAGTCATATATTTCGATATGTAATAAGATAAAATCACAAACTAAAAGCAACTGGCGGCTGCTCCGGGGTCCACTCATCACTCCAAATATCGGTAAAAACTATTGACAAACGCCAATGGAAATAGAAATCAAGCGGTTTGATGAACTCTCTATAGTCTATATAAAAATTGTAGAAATATTTGTTTTTTTTTCGTATACAAGAGATTTATCTGAAGAAAAATAGAATATATCCACTTGTCCCTACAAAAAGAGAGTTCGAGGAACTATTCCAAAGCTCGCTTAACTGCAGCAAGTATAAAAGCTTAATAAATAATTACCGGAGTAATTCGCATAACTCGGGGCGTTCAACCTGTTCCGTGGTGGTTAGTGATCAATCACTACTCGCTCTGTTGTTTTGTGACACTTCACTACATCACTAAGTAAGCACTACACTACAATCACTCCGTGTAAGATCACTCACGATTTTGAACTGTAACGGTTTTGGTGGCACTTCCGGTTAGATCGAGCGACGTGCTGTCGAGGCAGAGGCCGGGCGGGCACTGCCTGCGCGCGCGCATGCTGCACGAGACGAGGCCTCACTTGAGCCAACCTGCTCGAAGCTTTTTGCGGTAAAGCTGTAGGCTCTGGGAAAAGATAAAAGTAAAATCGCTCCCACGCCTCGTTACTTGCCACTTCCGATATCGGTTGTGTGCACTTGTTGTATCTCATTGTTACGTGTGTCTCGTAGATACACGAAAACTTAATCTGACATTTGAGATAAATTTAGTAGATAATTTACGTAAAAATCGGTTGTTGAATGGCGGAACCCAACGCTATGATTTGTTCTCTTACTAGAGCGAATATAATTCATTGCTAAAAATGGTGATCGAACCCACACTTCATCACGACGGCTCCTATTATTAATAGTACTTAAGCGTTTATACTACGCACTTATTGAATTTACATTTTTAAGAATATTCTTCAGCTTTGTAATATTAATATAGAGTAATCATATTATAAAGAAAACAATATTTTAATAAAATGATAAAGATAACACACACTGATGTACTACAGCGTACACGAACGAGTGTAGTTTGAAGGATCTAAGTTATCGGCTCTATCTGGAGCGATGCAAAGGGTCCATTACATTTACATAAACGGTTTCATCTAGATATACTGTTACAGCACGTCGCAGCACGTCGCAGCACGTCCCGCCCACGACCGGCAAGTCGTAATAGCTACGCCTGTGACTTTACTTGTTCATTTTTAATTGAACGTCATAAAATCAAAAAGCATCTTCACTCTGTATCCCGCACACAGCGGGGTCCGCAAAGGGAACCTAGTATTAAGACAATCTATTCCCCACTTTCCGCCGAATCCTGGAGACATTGCGAGTTGAGTGGCGGAACTCAACGCCGCCCCTAGCCTCGACACCAGAGCAAAGAAATTAAAATATAATTTTAAATAATAATTATAAAGAAACATTACAGTCACACTTTATGACTCTAATTGAACATCATGTTTGTTAAATTATATTTGTTACATTTGTTTGTCACTCTCTGCTCTGGTAGAGCAGTAAGTAGAGTCACTACACGTGTGCAATTAAATATTTTTTATTTTGATTGATAAATGACTAAATAAATTAAGCAAATCATGTGAAAAAAAGCAAATGCAAAAAAAGTAAAGCATACTTTTTTAAAATTCTTTTCTCACTTCATTACAATATTCCCTCTCATTTTTCATAGTAATTACATTTATTCATAACTAAAGTTTTTGCTTTTGTTTTTAATTATTTATTTTTTTGCCATTTTTGCAATTTTTCGCATTAGTTTGACTTTTTTTTAAAATAATTATTTCAATTATTTTATTTCTCATCTAAGATGAAAAAGGGCAAATCGGCAGGCTTAATCTGATATGTCAATATATTTATTAAACGTCTTTTTAACACACATACTTATACACGAGTATATATGTAACGTTACATTAATTACTAATTTTCTGTAAAATACACTCATAGACAAGGTTTTGAATTTTCTATTTGCTCTTCTATTTGCAAGATACAGCGTGATAAACTAAAACTTTTTTTTATAATGTTTCAAGCACGCCTGTCCTCAAGTAACACAAGCCGACGCAATTTTTTAGTTTATCATTTAATAAGTTAACGTCGTCGTATCCTGCGCTCTGCGGATAAATAATTGCATACATTATATATCATAAAAGCCGATATGACGAGCTCTCCTCTCTACACATACACAGACGGACAGACGGACCCTTATCATATTATCAGTTATATATGTGAATAACGAAACCGGACAGATTACTGAGTGAGTTACTATGTGGGCCTCGTCGTCGTACGTCATATTGACATTAACAATTACACGCGTCGCCCGCTCGCGAGANAAGCATAAGGATACATTCCGATGACGCCGCACTTGCACCTCGCGGAATCGAACAATAGTGTTTTAGTATTTTGCTGATTTAACTGTTTTGAATTATATAAAATTTTAATAAAGATTCTCTGTCTTCAACTTGCTTTAAAACAGAAAGGTTGTTTATAAAATTAAATAAATAATTTTTAAAAAAGCCTTTTTCTCGCCTGAGTAATTTAACTGCCGACGCAATTTTTTAGTTTATCATTTAATAAGTTAACGTCGTCGTATCCTGCGCTCTGCGGATAAATAATTGCATACATTATATATCATAAAAGCCGATAGCGAGCTCTCCTCTCTACACATACCCAGACGGACAGACGCACCCTTATCATATTATCAATTATATATGTGAATAACGAAACCGGATTATATATGTGAATTACTGAGTGAGTTACTATGTGGGCCTCGTCGTCGTACATCATATTGACATTAACAATTACACGCGTCGCCCGCTCGTGAGACCGACCACATATATATGAATACCACAATATAATGAAGTATTTTATGTTTTAATTTCAATTATCCGAAAAGAAAGCTACTTATAAACGTCATTTTGTATTTTTTTCTTTTCTTCAGGCACCTTCCAATTTTGGCATTCACAATTCACATATGACGAAGCTACTAAGCTATCATTCCATAGATTTACTGTGCGGTTGCCCATCGGGTTTCAGGGTGAGAAACTCGAAGCAGCGCCTTGGACTTGCGCTCCAAGTGTAGCGACCTGGCTTATACATACTAATAAAGGAAACATTTATCTAAGAAGTCATGGATGCAATGCTTTCTATACCAACAGATCTTTAGCCGTAGCTTGTAAGTTTACAACGAGAGATGAGGAGCAGGAGCAGGGGGCATGTTTACTTTGTAATATCGTAATTTGCTCATACATTTTCAACAGGCACGGGTGCACGAGGAGGTGAAAAGCAATACAACCAAACCTTATAAATGAGGATAAATGAAAGAGTTAAAAGAACAAAACATGTCAGACATGTTTCCTTGGTTAAAGGTTACTGATTATGTGTGAAGGATAAAGGATTAAATATGTGTAGTACGACTGGTTGTGGGTTCAATCCCCACTTGAGGAAATGAAATATTTATTTAAATTTATATTTCCATTTCTTCGCTCTGGTGTCGAGGCAAAGTGCGGCGTTATGTTCTGCCACTCAACCTTGGATGGATATAGATTATCCTTCATCTAGGGATGTTATGGATAAACTACATTCAAAGAAAAAATCGAACCAACAACCACCGCACTTACAGTCAGACGCGTAACGAAGCTCCCAATATAAAATAATCACCGTTGACTCTGAACCATCGCTTGCCTTGCACTCAAGCTAAACACGCTGGCAGTGCTGGCAGTGCTGGCAGTGCCGGACCTACTCTCTCGTTATACAGCCTTACATTATTGGCAGTGTCTTGCACTTTCTCTTTCGTAGGAAGTGTGTTTGGAGGCGAGCTTTCAGTAAGCTCGCGTGGTTTGCATGGTTGTGATTGTACAGCGTTGATTACGTTTAAAAGCTACTATTTTGCTTAATTTTAGAGTTTTTATTACCAATTCATATGTTTTTCTATGTTGATAGTATTTATTTACATTTAGAGCAGAAAATAAAATAAAGAAACATATGATTAGTAAAACAATACTTAAATCAAAAGACGTTTTCATAAAGTACCTGTAAGCTGATCAACAATTGTCAAATGTCAAATGGTTGTATGCCGCGGTTGAATTTGAACCTATTAAATACTTGAGTCTCTTCCATTTAGTTAAACTTAGTAGAATTTAAAACAAATCTTTATTAATACGTATAGACTTACGTTAGTAGAATTACTCATTACATGTATATAATATGTAACAGATGAGTGTATTACAAATGCTACAGGTCCGTCCGTCTGTCGCGCGCGCTGTTGCTGCAGTGGGGTCGAGTAACTCAACACTGACGTTCATTTTACGCCTTCTGAACGATATTTAAGCCCTGTTGTGTATTACTTTGAAAGCTTATTAACTTTCATTGGCAATACTTGTTGTGATAGTGTGCTCTTAGAGCAAAACTGAAATACAATTATTAAATACGGAAGACACTTACTTTTAATATAAATTTAAATTATTTTTCCTGATAACAGTAATGAAAATGTGTTTTTTTTAACAATAACTAACATAACAAAATATTTTTTGTTATTTTCAAAAAAAAATAGACAAAATAAATTTGTTAATGACACACAAAGTTAGCTTTTACTTCACAATAATTATAGTTAGTGGTTACATTTAAGCTTATAAATATATAAGTAAATAATATTTAAAAAATATAAGGTTAGATAATATTATAATGTGTAAAAATATTTATTGCTCTTAATTTAGAGACAAAGTAGATACATAGTAGATACTTTTAATAAAAAGCCTCACCTTCAGTCGTAGTGGAGCACCACGCTAACCTGCCGAGCGCCCGGAACGTAACCCGATATCTCGCAGCGTCGAGACGACGGCGCTTAACCGCACTACTACACTTTTATCATACTACTGTGAACGCAGTTTTGTTAGAATCTTATGAATTTTGTTAATATCCCTAAACTAATACACAAAAATATTATTTTTATGTAAATTTAAAAAAATCTTAATTTAAAGAGAGATATATATGAGATAAATTTACTAGGAAAATATTTTAAAAAAAAAACAAATTTTAATACAATTTCAAATTCTTATACGTTTTTTTAAATATTTTTTTAAATGTTTCTATCCTTGTGTGTATGTGTGTTATATTAGATCTACAGAATGGATTTAGTAAAGCATGTACCTGCGATGTTATTGTAAATTAAAAATAAAGTATTACTTATAAACTTAGTTCAGTTCATTTTAAATACCTTAACAGGTTTTACTATAAAGCTTTTAAGCTCATATTATAATTATTGAAGAAATTGATATTACAACACTTTACAATAATTCATTTTTGCAGAGTTAGATATACTCATATCCATAAAGAGCGGCCGTACGCGACGGTTGTCGGTTCGATTTCCCTTGGGGGGAATGAATTATTAACGCACTTTTATTTTTATTTCCTGCTCTAGTAACAATACCAATCACGTCGATTTCCGCGAATGAACGCAATGGCCCGAAAACTGAATAGAAAGTGGGGAATGGAAAGGTACACTCTGCCTGCCCTCCTTTAGCGGGATACAGCGTGAAGGTGCTCCAAAAGGTAAATAAAACTAGCAAAACTAGTAGAACAATTGACGATATATCTACGTATATATAGTACGCATTCGTTATAAGATACACAAGTAAGCTTTGTGAGAGGGCAGCGAGGCGGGCGGTGTCAGGTTACGCGCTGACACACAACGGAGCTCAACCCGAAAATATAACATGACTTTAAACTTAATACTCCGGACTCGTTCACGTCGAATATAAATGTTTGGAATATTCTGGACTCTTTTGTTTTATGTGTCGGGAAAAAACAACCAAATAAAATTCATTTGCTTTTTATTTGTGTAAAATGATAAGCCATCAGAAAAGGAAAATTTATTGTCAACTTCTGTTAAGTCATTTTATTGTGAAAAAAGCAGCCTATCTCCCACTCACTCTCTGTTGATCTTGGACAGAGAGAATGTAGTGTTGAAACATTCTGTTCCATATTTTCTAGACATTAATTAATAAACCATATATTACAGTCAGATGGAGCGTATATCATTCATTCATTCATTTAAATTCATTTCATGTCAGTCATTTGTAACAAATGAAGTTAACTCACAACTCACTACTCACTAAGAATTTACCTACAAATTAATATCACAACGAAAACAAGCACAATAAAACAAAAACTGTTAGATTCTTATCAATATAGTCGTTCTTGCTATGAGAGACGTTTTATATTATATTTTTATAGAGGTCCTAGTTGTGTTGTGGCACTATAAGACTCACGCGAGTCTGGGTTTGAGCCCCAGTCAGGGGAATCAATTATTTTCAATTGCTTGTTCTGGTTACTCATAAAGCGCAGAGTAAAATTCCGCCTCTCAGCATATATCGTCTTGAAAATTGGACATTGCGCGGGGGACGGAGTGTCTCAACACTAGATTCTCTGCCTACCCTGCTACGCGGGAAAAGCGTAAAGTTGCAAAAAATATATTAAACAAAAGTAGCATAGTTATCGTTGGGCGTACTGTAGAGTGTAGACAACAAATTACAATAACTGATAAGTACATACATATCCCCACGTATTATGTAAGCGGCGTACATACGGCGTCACACCGCGCCTGGGAAATTAAAATTTATTAATATTTTATGTGTGTTATCTTTATTTGTTTTTACATCTTAACATTGATTAAATTCCTATGAGCTCCTTATTTATAGCTGGTCGTGGAGGCGGGGGGGTGGAAGCAGGGAGAGGAGGCGGGAGGAGGTGGCAGGTGCCCATCGGTCATACGATTACAGCGTTAACTGCAGTTTGATAAGAACGGAAATCGTAATGTATAGTTTTATGAGCTCTTACATTTATTAATGGGTGGTGACCGAGCTTTGAACCACTTGCTTGAGACCTTTAAGCTTCGATAAAAAAAAGATGTCACTACATTATATTTTAACATTAAATGTGTCGTGGGTTCGATTTCGAGTCGGGAGAATAAATTATTTTAATTTTCTCGTCACTCGACATGTATGTAATACGTATAGAGTACCTAAGCAAAGGCAACCAAGTATCTAGAACCCTTTTAAAGCTATTACGAGACGGAGTTAATGGATGGAACTAAACGCCGCGTTTTGTCGTGGGGTGGGGGGGTGAGGAGTGGGGATATGCCAAACAATGAACATGTATAAATGCATTTATTACGTAGGTACTAATACAAACCACATGGTTTCCCCAAAGAAGTGAACAGTAGACGGTGCAACAATAGTAAGTAGTTGGTGCGTGTGCCAATGCGTCTACCGGACTGTTACGAGAAGTTATCGGCAATACTTGTTGTCATTGTACTCTATAATTGACTAGTACTAGGCACAACCCCTGCCCGCATTCAAATGTTCCATACATTTGAGCACTAACTAATGGAGACTCTAGAAGCGCATTAACTTGTCGGACGAGAGGAAGTCATCTCAACATGGCCGCGTCGGGCTACAGCTCGGATGCTGGAGATAAACGATAAATTGATTATAATTATAGATTTATTGTAAGGGCTTCGTTTTATTATTTTATTTTAGAATTTAATTATTTCTTTTTGTTTTTCTTTTGTCAGTGTTAAGCACTGCAGTATATAGCAGGGTTGGTAAAGACAATCTACTATTAAGACACTCCGTTCTCCTTTTCCCGGTCAAGTGGAGCATCTCGCGACAAGTCAGAGAACTAAGGCCGTCTTTCGACTGAGATTAATGATAACAATTCAAGCATTTCCCCGCGTGATAGTTTACACTCGCACACTGTCTCTAGAGGCAATGATGTCTTTCTCTTCTTATAACGTAGATTTTAGTCGATTGTCTGGATTAGTGGTAGAATTGGACGCAGTAATATCTATATTTAATTGGCCCAAATCGTGTGTAGTAAATATTTAA
>JAKRZM010000168.1:42227-67103 GCA_036379175.1 Heliconius cydno galanthus | reverse complement strand
GGCAGGCGGGCAGGCAGGCAGGCAGGCAGGCAGGTAGGCAGGCAGGCAGGCAGGCTGGCGGAGCACTCGCGACTCGCGGCCGGCCGTCCTCTCAATTAGTCGCAATTATGACGCTTTGATGTCGCCGACGCCTTGTGTGTTCCGCACCGACAACGATCACGGCATCTTGTATATATTTATATCTTGTATAACCCTAGAGACTACCAAAAAATAAAGGAACTGACCGTCCGCTTGGTACGAGCTTGGTTGGTGGTTGTTGAATGTCATGCCATGCCATGCATGCCATGCCATGCATGCCATGCCATGCATGCCATCCCATGCATGCCATGCCATCTTATGTGAGAGTAGCTGCTGTCCAACAACAAAATATTGTTTCAATTCAAACCACTAATTTTTGAGATAATCGCGTTTAGAGGAACAAATTCTTCAGTTTCATAATGTTAGTAAGAACATAAGCGCTCTTATCCACTACGAAGTCTATCAGATCAAGTAAATCTCTGCGCGGAGTTATTTAGTCCAATGAATGTTTGTGTTTGCGTTTTTATTTAACAGCAGCGCTGCATCATTCATTGACTTTCAGTATTATATATGATTCACTAAATGAACACTCACAAAAAATTAAAAAAAATCTTATTCATATTTCTTATTGTATACTAGTACACATAAACATTATAACAAGCTGCGTATTGAAAATAAAAAAAACTATGTTTTTTAAATGCTATTTTTTATTTACGTAACTTCTTTATAAATACTACAATAATTTTCAAGAATCATCAAATAAATAAAGACACTATAGTTTTACAGCTACAATAATTGACTAATGGCAGACACCTGCGAGGCCTGTAATTACTCGTTAGCAACCAGGGCTAAGATCGTGCTCGCACAATTTACGTGATCTCACCTCCACTTGTATGTGTCTCATACAAGTGGAGCCATTCTTTACAAAAACCTGTCTCCAGCTACATCAGGTCACCTTACCTGGTGAGTAGGTGATGTATACTAACACTTGCGCTGTAATTGGTTCCTTGTATGGGGGACGACGCTGGTGATAAAGCGTCTGGGAGTGATAACTTGTAGACGTTTTTTGAATTGAAATTATATATAAATGTTGAAGGTCGTCATGGCGCAGTGGTAAGACTGTTGATAATAAAACAAATCGTGGCGTTGGCGTTTCATTCTTAAAATGTTATTCCATACCCAGCGGGTACACTACACTTCCCATAAGTACCTAGCAGTCATGCTTGGAGAGCTCAATCAAACACACCCGACTCCAGTTACAGTAACGATCTATATCTCATTTGCTCTCAGTCAGCATACCTGGGTAGAAGTACATACATACTACCCACTACTCGCTACTCTGTATGACAGAGCTCCGCACTCGCTCTTTATATGGGCATCATTTATCGCTTTACGTTCTGCATTGCTATATATTTCACTAAACCGAACCGATTCTAACTGTAGGGCGCGGCGGGTGCGATATAGTTCCAATTTAGACCAGATAACATTCGCTTAAGCCCTTGTCAATCTAACTGTGCTGTAAAATACTTATTTGAAGTAGAAGAATCGACAAAGACCTTTCTCTTAACAAAGCCAACGTCTCGTACGATCTATGGGATCTACCGTGTTCGATATATTTATGAAGAGCGTGTATCCCGGGCAACGTTCCTGGGCAGGTACGGGGCAGGTACGGGGCAGGTACGGGGCAGGTACGGGGCAGGTACGTATACAGCGCGGAAGGAGTAATATATCGTTGTAACTCAAAAGCAAAAACTGAAATCATTGCTTTATGAGTCTACTGTAGTTTATGGGAAGGAAGCAACAAACATTTACTTGACATGTCTCGTACAGTGTATATATGGCGGTGCACGCTGTATCCCGCACAGAGCAGGGTTGGCAGAGAGAAAACATTCTGTTCCCGATTAAGACAATTCTGTTCTCCAGTTTCTCTCGAATTTTTGAGGCATTGCGCGTTGAGTGATCACTCAACGCCTAGCCTTGTCCCGTTACCAGAGCAAGAAATTATTAATTGTATCGCTTCCCCAAATAGAAATCGAACCCACAACCGTCGAATTTACAGTCACGAGTTGGTACCCCTATGCCCTCCTAGGCCTCAACATGTACAGCTGCAGATACTTTATTTAAACAATATTAACATATACTTAGTAACGAATCTAAGAAAATAAACGTTTATTATAATTCTCATAATGTTCGTTTGTTTGGGATCAATAACGACGCTTCGGTACATACACACGGTACATTGTAAAGCTTTTGTCAAAAATACGTCGATTCGTTTTGATGTCTCTTTAATTTATTTTTGTTAATGGTCCATTTAAAAAAATATTTGAAAACAAAAATAATAAATACTTTCTGTGCTTAATATTCTAAAGTTGAAGAGTTTCTTTGGTTTCAATCGTTTCTCTCAGGAACTATTGGTTCGAAATTCTACACAACAATATATCGAGATATTATAACACGTCAATCATTTCTATGTTACCAACTACACCGGCGTTAACAGATTACTTCATGTCAACACGCGGGCGAAGCCGCGAGTAAGCACTAGTTCATTATAAAATATGGCAATACGCCTCCCGCAATATGTTTATGTTTTTCTTACAAACCAAACAGCTATAAAGCGTAATATATGTATGTCTGAGGAACTACGACGGCAAGACGTACAAGTCTGTCCATACATAAACATCGAGTCATTAGTCCTCATACATTAAATGCATTAGCTAGCAAAAACTTGTTGATGACGGTCAGGTCATCTTAAATCATGGGGACCACCACGCAGCCTTCCGCAGTCTCTCGCAGGAATCTGATCTGGAACAGGAGGTCGCGTCCATGGGAAACAAACATGTTAATTATTGTCCGACATCATGTACGTACTGTGTAATGGGGCTTTTTTCTGAACTACATTAGTTTCCTTTAGAAACTTTAATACAGCTTTTTTTACTCTTTTGATATAAATATAGTGTGGACATGTTCAGAAGAGACATTTTGAAGGAAACTGTATATTATGTAAAGTATACAATTAAATTCACGTGTATTTGTTTTTGGAAGCTTCACTAGCAGGAGGAGAGGAGGCAGGCCGCAGAGAGAACTAGTGTTAAGGGACTCCAATCCAATTTTCGGAACATTGTCTTATTACTAGAGCGAAAAAAAGGAAAATCCTTCATTCCCTCGAGTGGGAAAAGTCAGACGCTTTAAAATTTTAAAAATTGGAAGTACATTATAATATATGAGAAAACAAATTGTTTTTGTTATGGAGACGTTATACGGGAACTTCATGTAAATGAATACTTCTCTCAATGGTTATTTTACATCATAAGTAAAACTGCAAATTGAGCTAAAGAAATACTCGAACGCGTCAGAGTTAGCACCTCGTGCCCTGCGATACCACCATGCTCGCCTCCTGTCCGTCTGACGTCTGGCACGATGGCCTCTATTACATATTTATCACAAAAAAAAATAATTTATAAAGGAATTCAATATAAAATGTAAGTTTACAAGATTCTCTCAGCCCCTCTACGGCGCACTCGGCCTGATGTATCTTGGAGCTAATTAAATATCAGTTCCGGCCGCGCTCGCACATTCTACAGCCAACTGTACACAAGCTTACATTACTGGGAGCTTACATACAAAACTATATTAAAAAACTCATGAAGAACATTTTTATTATATATTTGCGCATATTATGTGAAATTTTGCACATCAGTGTAGAAAGAAATAAATAGTTATTAAAATTGTGCATATAAATTCTGTACAATTTTCTTTATATTAAGAACTTGCACTCGCCAGGTCAGCTGTGTTTGTGACGTCATAACAGTACACATACATCTCTCTCACGCTGTTCTGGAACCACGTGTATCTTAACTGTAACTTGCCACGAGGTGTATAAACATTAAAGACAAGTGGCTGGTGGCGTGGCTAGTGTGAGGTGTGAGGTGTCACGTATGTGCCTATTCGCAAAGCTTCCCGCCAACCTCTACATACCAAATACTAATACATAATCACAGTCAAATTTAGCTCGCAGGATCCCTCGCTAAGAAACAGTTCTTATTTAACAAAAATAGAGTGCAAGCGCAGGCGGCCTCACAGGTGGTAGGACGCGGTCGCGGACCGGAGAGAAGCGGAAAGCGGAGAGTTCTCCGACGGCCAGCACTCATTAGCCCGTCCCTAACTAATTATTATCAGCAAACTCACTTGAGCCAATTTACTGCACGAGGCGCGAGTGGACGTGTTGTATTGTGTATATTTGTTTTCTTGTAGCTTTAAAAGCTTTTTAAACTCTAAATATTATAGTTTGATAACCACATTTTTATCTAGCAAAACTATTATGTAATTAAACCTACGAGTATATTCAATTATCATATAGACAGTGGTCCACACCTAGCCAGCATCGGCAGCAGCGCCACAGGCACCGTGGCCAAATGGCATATGACACATGTAGACTATAATTTACCTCCATAAACAACAGGATGCGGAATCCGAACCAGTAAATCCTAAGAAACCAGTTGATGTGTTAAAACCAAAATGATATCGGTTAATTAACCGACCACATCCAAAATATGCCATTTGAAGGCAACACGTACGTGAGACGCTGTAGTTTAATTTGATCGGGTTATAGTCGACTCAAGTCGGCACTCATAGCATCGCCATTATAGAGAACAACCGGACGCCGCTTCTCTTTCATCCTGAGAATAATTGTAATAATTGCATAAACAAGTATGTCACACAGAAAGGTCTTTAAAATTATTTAGAGTATTGACGAAAAAGATAGAAGAGAATAAATCGGAATAATCTTGGCCGTCTCGTGGCGCAGAGGCGTAAGCTTGTGACTGTCAACGTGACGGATGTGTATTTGATTCCCACTCGGAGGAATGAACTATTATTTATAAATATTTTCATTTCTTCGCTCTGGTACCAATGCAAATGCAATGCAAACTGCTGCGTTGATTTTCGCCACTCAAGACGCAAAATAGAGGAGGTTCCCTGTGTGCCTACCTTAGCATTACCTCAGCATTCCATGGATCCGTGGAATGTATCTATACAATGCACATATACGTAGTAGGTGGTGCACATCTTGCTGTTAACAGCTAGCTCAATTAAATCGAGCTGAATCGATCGATTCCTTAGACTTGTATGTAGTTTAAAAAAATGTTCCAGAGAACTCTGTTTTACTGTTTTATGTTTTGCGCACATACAAATGTATTTTAACCGATTTCAAATAAAAGGAGGTTACAAATTTAACATGTTCAATAGCGACATGACATAGAATTGGACATCGTTCGTCAATAAATTTGTAATGGGACTAGTCCGTGGCGCATTGGTACAAGCTTGTGTTTGTAACCGCGACAAGTTGTAGATTAAATATTTCATATGCACCAACGGGAATCGAACCCTGAACCCATCGCGCCTGTCGCGTTTACAGTCGCACGAGGCCAGCCGTGCGACAGGGATCCATTACTTGAGACACATTTATAATGTACTTCGGTTCCTTTTCAGTTGACAGGTATTTGGAATAGGTTTATTTTTTGATTACTTTTACGTAAATATATTTTATATACAAACTTAAGTTTATCAACTTTTATAAGACGCGTTCCCGTCGACCTACTACAATTATGAAAGTGAACCCTCGATCTGGATCGATGGCGAGACCGACCGACTGCCACTTAACGGGTTTTTTAATTTATTTTACTTTAACTTTGACTTTTATGAAAAGGAATTAGTATAAATAACAAAATATATCTCAATTTAGATTACTAAAAATTATTTGGAAAAAATATGCAAACATAATACCTACCTTGATGCTGTACAAACAAGCAAACAAAACAAGCGCACGAGCTCTATTCGTTGTTCTAAGTAATGACAGATGACGGTGCTCGCTGGTCTGTATCCACTGTCCTATCATTACTTATTTAATAGTTCACCTAATAAGTAGTCTTTTACAATCATTTCCGAAACATAATGAAGACATCGTCGTGTAGAGACCGCCCCCTGTGTGCTCTGTGTACTCTGGCAACGGCGTGTCATTGAGGGCTGCCCATCAAACGCACTATATAACGTTTCGTTTCACAACTCTAAGTCATTCTATACAGAAGCCTGGTGGGAGAGACTGGGACAGAAGAATATTCTTACAAAGATTATGATTTCGTTGTTAACGTTGTCGCTGGCGTGCGGCGTCCTGACGGGCCTGGACGCGACTATGGAAGTGATGAAAGATGTCACTCTGGGGTTCGGTGAAGCCCTACAGAGCTGTAGAGAAGAAGTAAGTTATACCCTGTTCATTCATTAGTTGACTTGTCAAAAACAATTATAAAAACTAGCTAATAGTTCAACAGTCGGGACCTATATTTACTCGAGCCTTGAAGTTGAACTGCGGCCGGCTCCCGGCTGTTAGTCCTAATGAACTACTGGGCTTGTTAATTCCACGTGTAATAAATGCAGGCTATCGTAATACTTTCGAAACGACCCTAACAATATTCTCCCTTTTGCGTCGTGCAGTCGGGTAAGGACGGGTTCTTGAATATTATATTTATCCTAGGAAATTCAAGAAAGGCAATGCTTGTAAAGCCGATTTATAACTGTTGAACCACGTTTTGGGACTACATTTTATTTCATAAAAGCTTCAGTGTATTCAGTCTGTCACTGTGTGTCGGCATAGAGCCAGCTAACAGAGGACAAGATGGAGGAGTTCTTCCACTTCTGGCGCGACGACTTCAAGTTCGAGGACCGGGAGGTCGGCTGCGCCATGAAGTGCATGAGCTCCCACTTCAATTTGCTGACGGACTCGCACCGCATGCACCACGAGAACACCGACAAGTTTATCAAGTCTTTCCCGAATGGTCAGTAAACAAATAATTCACTTAATCTACTCCTGGACGGGGCTACTCTTATTAAATATGGTCAATATTTTTAACAATTACAAAACGTTACTTGTCTATAACATATAGACAATTCAATAAATTTAAATGAAACAGAAAAAAGTCTCTTTAAAATATATTTTTTATATTTAAAGCAGTTTCAAAAAGAACTTCTATATTTATCTCTTATTTAATACATTTATGGAGAGCTGCTGAGAGAATTCGGCAGAAAATGGGGAACGGAGTGTCTTAACACTAAGTTCCCTCTGCCTACCCTGCGGTGTGCGGGATTTAATGTTGTTTGCTAATGGGACAACAATGTTGTAGTTATTAGGCTTAGGCTATAAACTTGATAACTACCCAACATTTCTAACAGATTGTCAATATCTATAATTGTCGATTCAAACAGGAACATCTATGTATTCTATGTGATAAATTTAAAACAAATACACATTTTCAACAGTTCTAACGTACACGTATATATATGTACACGTATAATATAGTATACTATATTATTTTATTGCTAATTTCCCTACTCTTGTAAAATATTGTAGGTGAGGTCCTCTCAAAGCGTATGATAAGCATCATCCACACCTGCGAGCAGCAGTTCGACGCGCTGGAGGACCACTGCTGGCGGATCCTGCGCATTGCGGAGTGCTTTAAGGTTGCCTGCAAGAAGGAGGGCATCGCGCCCACCATGGAACTCCTTATGGCCGAGTTCATCATGGAGGCTGATCCTAGTTGATGACAGAATCCACCACGCCGAACACGTTACTGCTGTATAACTTTCATTAACTATAATTTCCCTGCTTTAAAATAGGTACTTAATTTTTTTTTATATACTTAAGTATTTGTAGATAAATATGAAAGCTATTTGTTAACCTCAAGTATGTATTGTACTTATATCACTGTATTTTCCTGCTTGAAATCCCATTATTATTTCTTAGTAAATAATTAAGAATATTTAATATATTTCTTTATAAATAATAAAGTGGCTTTTAGAAAAGCACAAAACAAATGTAACTTGATTTTCCCATTCTGGTAGAGTCGGAAGTAATATATATCTATATAAATGTATATGTTTTTGAAAATATTGTATATAAAAGTGTGTAATTTTCAAGTAGCTTATTGAACATAGCAGTACTAGGAGTGCCTCTCGACTCTCGACGACCTTAGCTTGTACAGTGATAACGATTATTTCAAATAATAATAAATTGTGCTTACTTTTTAAAAATACATATTATCCCTTACACTTATTCATAGAATTATGTATATTTAAACTAATAATATAGAGGTAAAGACTGTGATTGCTCAGCTACGCTAATCTCAGCAACCACCTGGTACCCAGCAACCCACTGCCGTTAGTTAGGGTGCATGTGTCATATACTATACTTTATTTCCATTAGGCCAGACGGGCGGGCAGAGCTTACGGTAGGCTCATTAATAACAGTTTCAAGGTCACCTAAAGTACAAAATGCACGTGATAATATGTTTACTGCATTATATTGTCCTAGGTTTTATTAGGTCGAGCTGTCTGACTAACTATTTAATAAAATATAAAAATCCTAATTTGAACCATTGGTAAAAATTGTATCCTCATGGTATTAAGGAGCTGGTGCTGTTGCTCCGAGCGCATTCTGTCACACTTCTATCACTTGGGGAAGAGAAGGATGTTTCTTGTTTTTTTTATTTAAACTATATGCTTTAAAGAAGTAATGCTACTTACAATTTAAACATGTATGTAGTCAGGGGATGTAGCTCAGTGGTAGAGCGTTCGCTTTGCATGTGAAAGGCCCCGGGTTCGATCCCCGGCATCTCCAACTTTTTGCATTTTTTTCCATATATAATTTAAATTTTTTGAAATAAATACTTATTTTTATTGATGAAAATAACAAAATAAATTTAATGGATGGGAAAAAGGATTGGAATGGAGTGGATATAATTTTAAAAGAAGTGAAACATAATTTCGTTATCTGTTACAAATCAAATAGTAAACACACACACACACAGCAAATGAATAGAAAATACGTATTAATTCACTAGAAATACTTATATATATAAGCTTGATGATGTCCAGTTACGATCAATGAATTTATAATCATTATATTAAATTTAAAACTAAAAACGATAAGAAAAACATAACGATGACCCCGACGTGATTTGAACACGCAACCTTCTGATCTGGAGTCAGACGCGCTACCGTTGCGCCACGGAGTCGTTATGACAGTGAACGAATATTGTACATCGCTTACTACGAACAGCTTGAGGACTCGTTTTGTAATTACATTATTTATTAAATAATAGACGGCATTTAGTTCACTACTAGCAACGTTACCACTCTACACGCAATGTTTTGAAAATTGGGCGGAAAGTAGAAAACGCGTCTTATCAGTCTCTTATCAGACTCTCACGACCCACACCCCCACGCCCCGCTATGCTGACAAAAACGTGAAGTTAAAAAAAAATATTTAAAGTAACTAAAATAATTGAATGTTTTATTTATTTTAGAATTATGAATGGATATTTGTTTGCTCTACCTATAGTTCGTCAGCCTCTACCGGAAGTGAGCAGAACTAAGAGAGGTTTCGTGCATATTGAGCCAGGCTGAGATACTTTCTCCCAACAGATGTCACCACCTATCTGCACCTAATGTCCTAATAAAACAAACACCATGATTTTGAGAAAGAAAAAAATTCTAAAAAGACTTTGTAAGCCTTATTTTTTACACATCTTTATTTGACTTTTTCTAAAACTTGATATTTTTAAAAGGTCTCTATAATTCTAAAGGTGCGATATTATTGTTTGTTTTTAATCCGTCCTCGTAGGTGTCACTTGTTTTCTTTTTTTTTGTTTATTTTAGTACAAATTATCTAACTTATACTTCATTTTGTTTTTGAGTTTTGTAAGTGTTAAATTGCAATAACTCTAAACTAAACTAAATATTTCTCAAGGAATGTAGCAAATAAAATCGCTACTTACCTAAATAACTAAACTACTTAGTTAAAGCAACGCTTGAACCACACCCGCATATGTATATTCGAACACCGTAGAGGTCGCACTGAACTCAAAGTATAATATACGAGTATTGAGAAATGATTACAAATAAGAACTACACATGTAGTACAATTATTATTATTGAATGTGACAATATAGATACATAGCCTACTACCTAGCCCAGCCTGAATCGTACCTTACACTATCTTTAAAGTATTTCTTTCTAATAAATGTTAAAGTAAACTTCCCCCGCGGTTTGACGATCATTTATTATATCCTGTTCTCATCATAAAATAGACTTGGACTTACTTTACGAGCATCAATATTTATTGTGTGTTGTGGCTATAATCCGACTGTACTTCCAGAGATTAGTTCGTTCAAGCATACAAACAACAACAACAGGTACGAGAGGATATTACAAAGAATTTAGAAATATTAACCTAATAGGTACAAATAGAAATCTACTGCACGTAAGTCAATGACTCGTCGAGTAGTGTAGCCTACACTACTAGGTGGGTGTAGACATCTACACCAACACCAAGTCAGCGGTGATGGCGGTTTTTACAATTGTTCTTTGAAATGATTGCGTAATATATAATCAGATTCCACGGCGGCGGCGGAAACCACCCGCACTGGTGCCAGATGTTTTACAGTTGGGGATTCCCGCCGCATCGGCTCGTACACTCGGAATTATTTATTCTTTTGAATTTAATCTACGACAATAACTTTCTAACATTATTGAGGAAATATTTGATTATAGCAATAAGGTGACACCCACCAAAAACATCCTTGTAATAAACCAGCCAGACATTTCCATTTTTCCCATAATTTAGCCGAGCTGTTAGGGCTCTCTCTCTCTCTCCCTGCTCTCTCTCTTAAGGATCTGCTGACTACTTCGAAAATGTCAATGATTATTTTCTGTTTTATAAAGATAACCGTGTGTGCCCGTAAACGCGACTAGTTGTTTGTTCGATCTCCACTCGAGAAAATGAAATATTTATTTAAATTTATATTTTCATTTCTTTGCTCTGGTCTCCAGGCAAAACGCGGCGTTGAGTTTCGCCGTTCAACACGCAATGCACCTGGAATTCGGCGGAAAATGAGGAACGGAGTATCTTAACACAAGGTTCCTTTTGCGTAGCGTGCTGTGTGCGGGATACAGCGTGAAGCACAATACACGCACTAATGTGCATTTGACAATATTTACACTTTTACTTTTATAAAGAGGCATACACGTTGCTATGGCAACGCCATCGCGTATTATTATACACGTCAATTGGTTATCTAGTGCATCTTAAATGTGTAATGATATAAATTAATTACTTTTAATAAATAATAATTAATTCGCTGTTAAGTAAATAATTAATATAGTCTTCAAGGGAGGATATTAATTACCTTTATATTAATACTGAGTGTAATTATTATCAGGGTTTATTTATTATATTTCGATTTATCGCAAAGTTTTTAAATAACAGGGACGTTACAAGGAAAAAAATATAAAATAACATTGGAATTACCAAATCTAATAATTTGCATTACGTAGTATTTATATGCGATATCAGATGACGACTGTACCAACGGCGCTATATATACACGATATGAACACAGGGAAAATCAGTAACCCATTGAGCTTTTAAAGATGCGCATCTTTATCGTGTTGGTACTAGTGTCCGCTGGCACACACTGCCTTCCCGCAAAGAGGACCAGCCGAGACCTCTTTGGAGACCTATTTGAAATACAAACCGAGCCGACTGTAACCAAGGCATCTGAGATAAACGATCAGCACCCCAGAATATTACCGGACTTAAATCGACGTCGAATAATAATTAGCTCGCGTCGTCGAAACCCCGAGTTCGAAACGAGGATCTTTGATGAAGTTGTAGAGTACGAATTTGAACTACTTAAAAAACCCAACAAATAGTATTAGCTAAAAATAATTTGTTCGTTTGTTTTGCATTATTGTAAGATATTTTATTTAATACAAAATGTTGTGTGTAAAATGATTGGCCTTGTAATATATGTTGAATTGAGTTAATTTTTTAAGTTCCTATTGTAATGGATAATCGTATATTAATTTAACAAAGATCTAGCGGTTAACAAAGAGACTTATCATTCCGCTAGGTTCTGTCTGCCTTACCTACTAACACATAAGTAAATAGCAAATTGCTAATTAGATTTATTTTAGTATCCGACAAAAGCTTTATTTGATGTCCAATCTTTTTTTTTTGAGATTGTTTTTGTGTTCGTTCTTTTTTGTAACCATTTTAAGCTATAAATAATTGTTAAATAATATCGTCTAGTGTTAAATTTATAATGTTTTGAAATTTAAGTCATATTTATTTTTATTTGTAAAATATTAATTTGTACTTACTACGTTGTACTATTAATTTTACAGCAGTATTTTTATAATTATTATACAAATTAAATGAAGAGCGTGCAAGATATAAATCAATAGTAATAGTATTCAATAAAATATTTCAAATGATTTTAACTAAGCTGTAAGTTTTTGTTAAATTAATTTGTTAAACAAATGTTTATGAATAATAAATATATCATGTGGATTGAATTTGATAGAGATAAATAGTATAATTTTTCCCTTAAAATATACCAAAATAAAGGAATGACCAAAAATTATCTATACTTTATAGGCAAAATAATTAGTATTTTAATTTTATGACAAGCAAGTCGTGGTTTTTTTAACCCCTTTTATATATATAGCAACACCGCGAAGTATTTATATTTCATAACGTCAATCGTTATGTCAGTGTCAGTTGTCACTTGTTAGCTTAATGTCATTGTCATTCATAAATGTGATTGCGAACTAGCAGTGAGGCTGTACAAAGACGGGCGGACTCAAACTTAATCTTAGACAGAAATCGTTAAAGAAACAACATGTTATTGTAGTGGAAGCAAGTGACGCCCGCGCGAGAACATGGCTTACGACATCGGTTGGATCATTCCCAGGCTCCGGAACCCGGGGTGCCTGTGGTCCTGCGCCAGCTCCATCACAGTGGCAGTGGTCGGTTTGTTCAGCAAGTTTATTGTAGGTAGGTTTCATTAACTCACATCTCGCCTGTGCGTATCATATTGCTCGATGTGACAGAAACATTGCGTAGTTTCCTATTTCGCTGGTTAGCAAGTACGACTCGGAACGAGTTACCATCGGCAAAAACTGAACTAGCTGCTTACAATGCATGTCGTTACAATATGAAATAGGCTAATACTCGCTCAGAATTTGTGTTTTACATTCTTACTAATATATATAATATAAAATTACAACCTTGAGAGTACCGAAAATTTAAATTAGGAACCTTTAACCTTCCTGCTCATTATTTAGTTCTTTACAAAGTTAATAAACAAATTTAAAACATTTAATATATAATATAAATGAATCTATATTAAAAACATTGGTTAGAAATAAAAAGTTTCATCAATTCTATAATTTTAACAAAAATCATATTTTAATTATAAAGTATAAAATAATCATTATATGCTATTTAATACCTACTAATAATTCTACTATTAATTATTTATTCATTTTGGATTTAATCAGAAAAAAATTGTTTTTATTATATGTAGGATATTAGAAACTTTACAATCAGTATTTAATCTAGTTTTGTATATTTCACTATTTAGTAGATACATTGCTTGATAGTGGCATTACTCTTATCAAAAGATTAGAATGGCAACAAACCATACATTAGTTATAGCATTCAAGTACTAGTAGAATATAGACGAGTAAGGTAATATCAGATAGGGGCGGCTGTCAGATAGGAATTCTATAGTTAACTCAGTAATTACTACATACAAGTATAATTTAGAGATTTACTTTCAAAGAATGTTTTGTTTGTTTGGCTAATGTGCCGTGTGTAGTGTGTATATATACTTTGAATAAAATTTAATTTGTTAATGTATTTTAATAAAATTTTAAAAGGATATCCATAAATCTAAAACTAAAACATATCTAAGAATATTGCCTTGGATGTTAGAAATACAGTAAGCTAACCTACAACTTAATTATTCCGTAATAGAATAATAAGTGTGGAAAAGAAGAAATTCCTTTCCCACTGATACCATGTGAAGCTGATTAATTTTTAATTTCTTTTATAAAGTGGCTGATTTTCACATCTAACAATTTTAAAATTGACAGGTGATTTGTGCAGTACAGTACAGGATTTGTACCTGTCCTAAAGTTAGGCTTTCTGAACTTTTGTATGTTGTTCGCTCAGGAAGAAAATAAGAAAAATCCTTAAATCTAATCTGCTCAGCCATCAACAGCTAATTTCACATGTTCAGGATTCATGAACTTTTATTGTACATACTATTATATATTGCAGTGGTTTTTTCTGTATCATGTTACCTTATGACAGAGAGTGGAGAGTAGAGTGAAAACATATTTTCATTTGTTCCACAGTGTTTCTGAACAAGACGACGGTGTACAACCGCGAGGCGCTGGTGCGCGCGGTGCAGCGGCCGCCCGACGTGCCGCTCCTCACTGTGTCCAACCACCACTCGTGCTTCGACGACCCCGGCCTCTGGGGTAAGATAATGATTGTTACATGAATAACAAACTAAATTATTGAATGAATTGAATACGTATACATTTCGTATGTAGTCTCTCATCCCTCAGGATATCGTATATATTTTTGCTCTTATATTTAACTAGGTAAGCAGAGAGAACATAATAATATTCCGTTGTCTATGATGTACAAAATTAAATTAAAAATAGTAAACACACATACACACATAGTACACATAGTAAACACATGTTTAAGGAGTACTCTGTTTATATACAATACAATAATCACGAGTTGGGCCAAGTCAAATTCGTCTATTTTATTACACAGTTACAAGTCAATCAAATAAAGCGTGTTGAACAGAAATAAAACCTTCTAATGCTAGATACAAGAGTGATGCACATTATATATAGAAGTGTGCAATGATGCATATAGGTTAAGTAATCGACGAGGTCCGCTTGCCCGCCTGTGCGCGCCTCTGCCCGCCTCTGCCTCGCGACTCCGGGAACGATTGATTGAGCCGAAAGTAATCACTTGAAGTAGTCTCTAACGAGCATTGTTGATGAGCGCAGTCAGGGCTTTTTGAAATAGACATTTATTTGAGTTTTTCATTTTAAAGTAAGATCATTAAATTATCGTTTACATATAAAAAGCCCTATTGGGGCAGCGACGCTGCGTCTAAATGGAGGAAACGAAGACAGTAAGTTCCTTCTGCCCGGTGCCGGCGTGCTGTTTGCGTGAAGCTAATGAATCACTTTGTTTTTGTACCAATCTACAAAAGATAAGTCGTCTTTTATTTGACTAATATCAAGGAATGTATTACATATGTATACGAAACTGTAAATAACTTTCCTAATGCCGCTC
The DNA here is from genome assembly GCA_036379175.1 of Heliconius cydno galanthus. NCBI lineage: Eukaryota > Metazoa > Arthropoda > Insecta > Lepidoptera > Nymphalidae > Heliconius > Heliconius cydno. The sequence goes on along the minus strand of JAKRZM010000168.1, from coordinate 51,865 downwards.
TTATTTATAGAGATGTGATAAGAGATGTATATTTTTTCGTGCAGTTAGATACAGTCCACAGCGCCGTACAAGTGTCCTTCCCACAAAGACTCAATATGTAGCCGTACAGGAAACGCTTTATTACTTCCGGTACCTTTTTAACTTGAAACACTTTAACATACATTAAAAATGTATCTTATAAAACATAACATTATGCAATCGTAATGTATTATTGATTTAAATATAATTTTGCCTAAATGAGTAAGCCGTTCAAAATATACAGAATATTAAAAAAAATTATCAGCTTCACGCTGTATGCGGGATACAGCAGGGTAGACAGGGCTAAGACGGTCCGATCCCAACTTTACGCAAATCTTCGAAATATTGCTTGTTGAATAGCGGAGCTCTGCGCCGCGCTTTTACATCCGTCGCGCTTGCAGTCAAAGGCTGTGTGTATTTTCAATAATTCCCTTAATACTTACAGATTATTTTTAAGTACGTAAAGAATATATATAAAATTATTTTAATCGTACACGAGCATGACCTTAAAGTACACTTAACCTTAATTAAATAATAAAAACCTTAATAAAAATATGTTAATTGAAGAATATATATTCTCACAATTGCGTAGTATATATTTAAAAGAAGTTTCGGAATAGAAGAATTGTTAAAAAAAATAGGCTACCGATTGTGTAGCGTCTTCGTTTTAACAGATCTCGTGCTTACAATCAACTTCCCGCGACCGCGTGTATGTGTAATATTCTATAAACAAAACAATGGTTTCAATAGCCCTTATAGGTCTATGTGAGTCGCGTCTGTCTCCTCCTGTTACATACCTCGTGAAGAGGTCAGCCCCTTGTAGGTTATACATATAAAGTTATAGTTATAGTTTCTTTTAAACTCCGCATATTCAATGTTCCCGCAATATTTCAATGCAACTCCATTTTTCGATAATCTCAGAAGCGGCTTAACCGATTTAGATGCGGTTTTCACTATTGGATTCTGGAAAGCTTCCGAAAACATATAGGGTTTATTTTATTACAATCGGTTCATAAATAAAAAAGTTATGTAAAGTACTTAGTTCGACAAATTTGCTAATTGCCGTAACAGTTATTTTATACAACTGTCTTACTGAATTGACTGGATCTTTAGTTTTCAATTTCTTTATTAATACCTATCTATTTCAAGCGGGCGTAGCCCCGCACGGGCCCACTAGTAAAAAATAAATTAGATCCGTCATATGAATTTGGCGTATGGGGGGAACAAAAAATCTAATTTATTTTTTTCAGCTTCACGCTAAATCCCGCACACCGCAGGGTCGGCAGAGGGTACCTAGTGTGAAGACACTCCGTTCCCCACTTTCTATCGAATTCTGGAGGCATTGCGTGTTGAGTGGCAGAACTCAACGCCGCGCTTTGCCTCGATACCAGAGCGAAGAAATGGAAATATAAACGTAAATAAATATTTATTTCACTTCCTCGAGTGGGGATCGAACCAACAACCGTCGCATTACAGTCACACCTTGTGCCGTTGCGCCACGAACAAGTTATCCAAATTATAAATTATATGGTAATCTGTTGGGGCAAAGTCTGGGGAGTACTTTGAATGTCTTAGACATTCCAATTGAACCTCTCTCCTCCTTCTCAGAGCAGTGGCGTAGAGCGAATGACCAGCCTCGGTTGCTTAGGAGCTAGCTTTTCCGTCATAGTTTACAATTGCAGACAATAGACGTCTGCCGTAATCGTCTGGCTAGATTTAACAAAATTGTAATGAACAACACCGGCGCTAGTCCACATGGCTCTTCGGCCGTCCACGGGCAGGGCTTGAAATAACTTTAAAACTTTGGTGTCGTTACACCAGGTTACCATATTTACCTTTATATTTAGATACTTTTATCGTTAAGCAGAGGTAACGTTAAAATGGTATCGTTGTGAGCTAGTTCTGTTACCGTCGCTGTTGTCCAATCACAAAAATATGTATGCAAGATTGCTTCGACGCTCTATGTGTGTGTGTGTGCGTACTACTATTTCCGTGATCTCATTGCTATTTTGAGTTATTGTTCTTGTTAAATATACATCCATACATATGAAAAAATTAAGCGTCTGCGATTTCAAAATATAATAAATAAATAATATATAATATAATAAACTTATATTATACAATAACTTATATACCTACTACTAGAATAATTAATTATCAATTTTTTTCCTAAATAAAATTAAATAATATACAAATATTCGTATAATTCAAGCGGGAGCTGTTAGTAATAATAAAAATACTTATAAACTATAACAATATTTATGTCCGTGCCAGTAGCAAAGAAATCATCACAGAGAGCACACGTTTGTTTTTTATTATTCATCGTCCATACAATCAGAGTAACATTTAATTTGAACCTTAAGTCAATAACGGTTATTAATTTTATGGAAAGGAATAGAAATAAACTGCCTCGTCAGTTAAGTGTTCGAAGCGATTCCTCAGTCGGACAAAGTATTATTCATTAAAATTATTTGGTAAGCTTATTTATCCTTTTAAGTTACTTCGAACACACACAGTGTTGATTATTCTTCAATCAACGCCCTGTGTTTTAATAATTAACATTAAAATTTACGTTAACTACTTAACGAAATTATAACCTTATTATTACGTTATTATCACGTTAAGTTACCAAGTAACAATACCAAATTGTAACGATACTCAAATATCTGTATGGAATTACCGTTATTTTTAAATGTGAATTGGTAACATTAAAAAGCCCTGTCCACGGGGCTAGTTTCAAAAATTTTGGAACCAAAAACGCATTGTGTTTTCTTTTGCTACACGACTGCCATACACACCATTGACCCTTCGAGCCGTTTCCGCAGCACTTGTGCCAGGGTGGAAGTAACACAACATGAACTGACTCCTCCGTGCGTGCGTTGCAGGGGTGCTGGACGCGAGCACGCTGGTGCGCGGCGGCCGCATGCGCTGGTCGCTGGCGGCGCACGACATCTGCTTCACCAACGCGCTGCACTCCGCCTTCTTCGCGCTCGGCAAGTGCGTGCCCGTCGTGCGCGGTGCCGGCGTCTACCAGGTAGGCAGAGGGAACCTTGGAACCTAGTGTTAAGAGACTCCATTGCGTGTTGAGCGGCGGAACATGTAACATGTAACATCTATGTAGACTTTTAGATGTTTTATATTTAGTGTCGGTAGGCGAGGAAGAATGCAGATACAACAAGTGTACAACTGTGTCATTGTTCAATCAAGTAGAAACCGCAATGAGGTATTATAAATTAATCGCAGTTATAAGTACTTGGAATATTACGTAGAATGAGAACATTAATAAACAATGAATGTCTTATTAGGTATTCAATTTAGATTATAAATGTTATATAGGTAAGTAAGCTTAGTACATGTATGTACTAAATGAATCACACAATTTAATTTATTTTAGGTACGTAATATGTAAGTGACCTAAATAATATTTTGTACATTTTTTTATGGAAAAGACAAGGCAAATGAGGCTACGTACCAGCCCAGATATGAGAACAGTACTTCATATGAGGCCGAACTATATAGGGCCAATCGGTGTTTTAGCGTAAAGTACAGTCTCGCTTTGCCGATGAGTCTCAGTTTCTTTGAGACCAACTTGACTCTAAAGCCCAATATGCAGATACAGGGCGCTACTTTAAGAAGAGTGTTCTCGAAAACTGGTGAAACGACAAATGAGATTTTCTTTATGGTTGACGTGCAATTTTGTGTCTTCTGGGGGTAAGTTGAACCAGAAATTTATGTTCGCCTCCTAATATGTCATTACTATGCAGAAGAAATAACGTAGGGGACAGCACACACCCTTGGAGGCCAGCGTCCATGGGCATGTATTCTGAGTAAAAACTGTCAACAGCGACCTCGATGCTGTGCGCAATAAAAAAACTGGCGATCCACTTGCATAAATTCTCGTGAAGCCCGTAGAATCGAAGTTTTACGAGGCACGCCTTATACTCAAACGAAGACCTTCGCCATGTCCAAACTAACTGCCAAGTTTCTCCCTTGCTTTCGATAGCCGCAGTCCAATAATGCTCTCCATCACTTTTGAGAACAGGAAAGTAATAGCAATAGGCCTGTAGTTAAATGGATCAGAGCCATCGCCTTTCTTCGGGATCAGGTGAATTAGAGCGCTCTTTCTAATCTTAGACTTCCGACTGAGTAAGACTGCCGAAACAAATGCGTTAGCACCGGTATCAGCTCAGGAGCTTGTGAACGGAGCACTAAAGAAGAGATGCCATCTCCCTCGCTCGATTTGTGGATGTCCAAAGACAGAGCCTAACAGCTTTTGGGCTTAGGTCGAATATATCGGTCTATCTGAGTCTTCCTCAGAAATAACAAAGCCGGCCGTGCAGTCTCAAGATGGTGGTGGACGCCATTAAAGTTAAAGTTTAGACCCCCTGATGTCACAAAAGTCTACGTTAAGCGTGGCATAGTGGTGCCGGGGAGCGTACGCCTAGTTTGCCTTGTCCACAGCGCGGTACTGTATCCTTCCCAGAATTCGACGGTCGGATTGAGTAGAAAGCGCGCCGCCCTATTCGAGTAAGGCGAAGGTTCTTTTTCGCACCCATTTTTTTTTCAACACTTTATTTTTCTTTTAAATAATGTTGGATTCGCATAAAAAAATAATGCAGTTCATCAACAAAAACTTTACCATAAATTTAGTTGAAGGTGACTGCGGCACCTGGGAAGGTGACTGTTTCGAGGCGAGGCGATATAATATTCGAGGGATCTCGTACTGTATACACGTAATAAATACCTACCTTGTAATATTATTTTTTGTATTTCTTAAAGGTTTGTTTTTATATGTTTTAATTTATTTTTATATTTTGATTTTTACCTTATAAATACTATATTATTAAACAAATTTCATTTGTGTACTTAAATATCTTCCACATATAGTTTATTATATCGATATGATTTGACCAGCCCGCAATGGACTTCTGCGTGGAGCGCCTCGTCCGCGGCGAATGGGTGCACATCTTTCCCGAGGGGCGCGTGAACGTGGACAAGGAGCGCATCCGCTTCAAGTGGGGCGTGGGCCGCCTCGTGGCTGACAGCGCCGCCGCCGGCCGCCCGCCGCTTGTACTGCCCGTGTGGCACGAGGGGCTCGACCGCGTGCTGCCCAATGCGGAGCCCTACCGCCTGCGCGCGCACAACGACGTGCACCTCACTGTGGGCGAGCCCATCGCGCTGTGTGCGCTGCTGGACGCGCTGCGCGGCGCCGGGGCCTCCGAGGAGGACACGCGTCGCGCCATCACCGACCGCATCCAGCGCGAGCTGCTGCAGCTGCGCGAGCGCGCGCACCTGCTCATACAGCGCGCCGCCGCGTGCTCGCTCGCGGCCCCGTCCCCGCCCGCGCCTGCGCCCTCGCCCCCTCCCGACCGCAACCATGCCGCGCGCGACAAGGACGCGTAATACAAGGGGAACGACAGCCTTCCTTTTAAACTACTATTCAAAGCAATTGTAAAATTGAGTTAAAAAATATATTTCTATACAAAATATATAATATTGAATTTTTATGTTTTAAAATTGTATTCAAAAAGATTTTTAGAATATAGTACTTAATCAGTTTTTACACATCCATTAGTGAAATATATGTTTCCCCTTTGTTTTACAATTGCTTTCTATTGAAATTTAAATAAAAATGTTTTTTATTTACACGAGGTTGTCAGGTGTGTGTGTGTGTGTGTGTGTGTGTTTGTGTACATTGTTTCTATTTAAAGTAAGCTTTGTAAGCTCTATACAGTAATATTTGTATCTCCGCGCTATTTATTCGCTTATAGTGTAATTACATTGCAATTATTGTCGTACCTAGTGCATGTCTGCGCATGTGTAGGGCGTCGACTTGTTACCTAATAACATTTTCTTATTTCTTTTCTACTTACAAAAAATATTTAACGCGACGGCACATAGTATCAATGGTGTTGTGTGCAACTTAAAGCCGTTTAATTATAAAAGATTTGTTCATAATGAATGGTCTTCCTTTGATCGCTTCCAATTTAGCAAACTTTTGTAAAATGTAGTTGTATAAATTGCGAGTCGTCGCCGGCCATAGCTGTCACTTGTCAACCTGTGTGAAAGAATGAGAGGAAGTGGAGGTTGCTAGGGTTCCCGTTTTAATATATAATCTTTTATTGTTTAATTTTATCTTTTTATAATACAGTCTCTATCGCGTGTTGTCTATGCGCTCAATAAGACATATAGACGAGGTTCCCACACAATCATAGCTTAAGAACTGAACTGGCTGAACTGACAGTTGTGGTTATTGAATGGCAGCTAATACATGACCTTGTTATATATTATATTGTATATAGCACAAATAACTAAATAGCAGTAAATAGCTTCATCTTTGTGTCGCTGATGTCTGCTCCGAGTCCACTTAGAGCAGTAATCTATTGTGCAGTGTGGACGTGCAAGCTTGGTGTTCCTTACTTGATGCGTATATGGATGTCGTCGTTGGCATCCACAATCAAACTAGTTATACATTAATGTTTATATAGATATTTTGATCTATTTTTACTTTTACAAAATCATAGGTGGGTTTTATTATAATAAGAGTGTTATAACTTGTAATGGCTCCTATAAACTTAAGTAATACTCTATTCGGAATTGTATTTTTGAGAAATATCAACATGTTTCATATATTTATTATAGACGTAGGTTTAGTGAAAGGTGGGATTCTACATTTTTAAATACAATTTCATATAAAAACACTTTTGTGAATAAATGGCATTTTGTAAATGTATCATAAAAATTGGGCCTCCATTCTTCATCTGATACTAATGACTCTTGTTGAAATTATTCATGTGGAAAATTCCTCATATACTGGCAATTATGCAATTTAACAATAATAGAGGCACGTCACTGATAGCCCATAAACTATTATATTGTTAATAAATTCAAATATTAAACATTGTTGTCAATGTGTTAGTAATTAGTAAGTACTGATACTGAATGAAACTGGGATTTGCCGCGTACTGACCTACCTCAACGTCAAACACAAAATGTCACGAGATGGAGATAGAGAGAGTAGATATTTCTGAAATTAATTTTGTCATTATGTATTATAAATACTGTATTTAAAGAGATGTTGTATGTAAATATAATTTAAAGCACATTATCAGTTCCCGGCGGCGCGGCGATGGTCGGCGGTGGTCGGCGGTGGTCGTTGTCGGGAGTGTATTTGTATATTTATTTTGTGGGCACATACTGATCGTGGTAAAGAGAGAGATATGTAAACATGATGTGTAAAATATCAAATATTAGTAAATAAGTTGATAATCATGAACTTTTATGTCTTAAATTATTATCCTAGACCAGTGAACACTCACTCGGGCGACTGTAATATGCTTAAATGTTCGAACGTCTTAGTAGACGTCTCCACTGACGGACTCCAGAGTAACGGTGTGAAACATTCTTCCGCAGCTTTAAACTTTGAATACAATAGAGCATAGCTCTGTCCCTGAGGTCGGTTTTATTTATTTTAGAAAGACTTACAATTTTTACTCATTGTAGGTAATATTTTAAAGCGACCTCTGGAGAGTCCCGGTTGTACCAGAAGCCAAATACTTTGTAAATCAACTTGTGTTGTATATGTATGTGTGCATTTGTGTAATGTGTTTATGTGTGATGCATGTTGCAAATGTGCTTTTTGAGACTCCATGTATTTTTCGGAAATAAATAAATGGATTTAAATAACGTTTTTATTGTTTATTTATCCTCTCTAGCAAAGACAAGTTTAGCATACTTCAAGGTAAACATTGAAATCAACATTAATTTTTAATATTACCGTAAATGGGGTGAATAGAGACATTGTCTAACTTCTATTTCGATTCTCTTATAGGTACATTATGAATAGTAGATATGGTAAAATTTTGTGAGTCGCGTTCCATTTTATAAATAACTAGCGGACGCGCGCAGCTTCGCTTGCGTATTTAAGGGTGAATTCTAATAACCCATGAGACATGTGTTCANTTCGATTCTCTTATAGGTACATTATGAATAGTAGATATGGTAAAATTTTGTGAGTCGCGTTCCATTTTATAAATAATAGTACTTACAACAACATCAAGAACCATTTTTTTTTTTTTGTAAATGAGGAAAAAGTATACAATTTCTATTTAGGTACCTGGGAAGTGGGCGTCAAAGCACACGACAGAGGGGTGAATAGAGAAAATATACTAGGATTGATAAGAATCACTTTTATGATAAATAAACATGTGTGTGTGTGTTACAAAGTAAAACGTACAAAGCAAAGTAGGCAGAGATAACTTGGGAACCTAGTCTTCGGTTCGGTTCTTTATTTATGGCGCTTCGAGCGAGCACTAATCACGCCAATGTCCCGTTGTATGGAGAACACACAAAGGAGGTTGTACGAAACCTAGTCTTAAGATACCCCGTTTCCATCAAGATATTTCCATTCCGTTACTTTCATATCATACTACCGTTCCGTTACAAAATATATATTTTTGCTTTCTATTTAAGTGTCCCTCTATCCATTTCAGTCAAAAATAGGAAATGTACATACAAAATTATTTTTACTGTTTTATTATATATAGAAATGTTGGAACCCACGATACAGGAATACCTAGTATGGATACCATCAGACGTAACAAAAGTTGTATATCCTAGGTGTATGTTTTGTAGAATAGTTTCATGCCTTTATTGTTTTTTGTTAAGAATTGAAATTAATAAATAAGGTTGATTATGATGATGTTACTGATGATTTCGCTATGTGAGTATGAAAGCAATATAGATAACATGGCCAATCGTGGTGCAGGGGCACAATGGGCGACTGTAAATGGGCCTGGTTGTGGGTTCGATCCCCATTAGAGATGAAATATGTATTTAATTCGTATTTCCATTTCTTCGCTCTGGTGTCGATGCAAAGCGCGGCCTTCATTTAGAATACGATAGAAAATGGGGAACGGAGTGTCAACACTGGATTTGATACGTTAGTTCTGCCTGCTGTGTGCACGCAGATACTTCGTGAAGCTGATTTAATTGCTAATGCTATAGATAAACATTAATCTGTTGTATATTATTATGTAAATAAATATTTTACTCTGCTTTAATATGTAATTGAATATGACGGAATTCGTAATTTGAATAAAAGAATTATAATATATAAATTGACTATTGTATTGGTAAGGTCGGCAAACACTGGGCAGCCTAGAGCTTGACAATGAGTAAATCAATCGCTGTCATAGCTTTATATTCTATCAATCTGATAATGTTTTCCTACATTGTTTTTTTCGCAAAATGTCCAACCAAGTTTTATTATATTATAGGTAATACTGTTATATTATAGGTAATGAGTAATGAATAACTCAATGACGAAATGAAACATTTAGATAACAATGAATCCAGATAGAAGGAGGTGAATAAAGGGTCGAGGCAAGTGATCAGCGAGATGTAATGTAAATTCAGAATTTTATTCAATTTCAAAAAATATCCTTCAATATTTACAATCGAATTCGTCGTTGACCAAGTTGCATCCCGGTGTGGCTCAGTTGAGCGCCAGCACGGAGGAGGCGCCGAAGGGCGGGCGGTATGCCACGCGCAGGTCGCGGAACACGGCCGCCGGCGCCGCCACGTTCGCCAGGTACAGGCGGCCCAGCGCCGCGGGCAGC
>JAKRZM010000168.1:26609-41758 GCA_036379175.1 Heliconius cydno galanthus | reverse complement strand
GGGCGGCGCGCATCTCCTCCCAGAGCGCACGCTTGTCGAAGAGCGCGAGGTTGCCCTCGAAGTCGAAGTCGTCGAGCAGTGCAGGCGAGGCGGCGTCCCCAAAGCAGGCCTCGTTGCGGCGCCGCGCACGCTCGTGCGGGGGCCCGCGCGCCTTTGGGGTGGAACCTGCGTTGCCGTAGCTGCCTGCCCGTCGTGACCACCCAAAATCTTATTACTTAATAATCATCATTATACAGCAATTTAAATGTATATAACATTATTTATTCACGCTGTACCCCTAGTGGGGTAGTCAGAGTGAGCGGAGCACCAAACGCTACGATGTCTGCATACCTATTTCAACTCGTCCACTGTCAGTACACTACGAAGAGATCGTATCTCCACGGCATTTATCTTTCTTTCATTCTTCTTCTGCCATACCTCCAAAAAGTTAATAAATCTTTTATGGGTCTGAATATACGTATATAATAAAATTCCGCAGTGTATACTAAGTTTGCCACTGCCAAAATTTTAAGTGTAATAATTAAACTAAGTATACCATTGACTTTGAAAAGAGCAACTGTTGAGTTTCTTGCCGGCTCTTCCCAGCAGAACTGCCTTGCGAACCGGTGGTAGCTTTTTGTCTATATGTTCATTCGACGATTCAAAATTTCTTGTAATAGTCAATTTGAATAAAGAATATGAATAATAATACCCAAGTTTCGCTGCCGTATAACAGCGCCGGTACCAATACTGCATTGTGTACGGCCAAACGTACTCAATGCAGCTCAGACTTCGGTAAACCTGTTACCGGCAGCAATACGCCTTTCCACATCCATCTTGTAACTTTCACTTCTACTAAACATACTTCCCAAATATTCATTCTTTATTTATATTTATTCATTCACTTATTCTAATATCTTACCATTTACACTAATCTTGCATGCGGTCCTTTCTTCATTTCTTTCAAACACCAGAACTTTTGTGATGCTGATGATCTCTGTAAAGAGACTTTACAGCCTGCAGCAAGGATCGGCTCACATTGTATCATCAAATTTGGGCCGAGACACTCGTTACTTAGGGTCCGAAGGTGAAAACTTCTAAGAGGAAATATAACAAAGCCTCTAGGTACTATAAGTGGCAAATTGCCCGAGCAAGGTTAGAGCATATCGCCAAAATCGGAAAAAGAAGACGCTTGAGAGTTCAGCCAAAAGCTGTTAAGCGAGCTCTGTCCTTTTTGAACATCCACAAGTCGAACGGGCCAGATGGCATATCTCCTTTAGTGCTCTGTTCATGTGCTCTCCTGATCTGACACCTGAGTTAACGCGTTTGTTTCGCCACTCTTACTCAGTCAGCGTAGTCTCTGATTCGTGGAAGAGCGCTCTACTCACCCTAACACGAAGAAAGGCGATGGTTCTGATCTATCTAACTAAAGGCCTATTGCTATCACCTCCCTGCTCTGCTGCCATGGTGATCATCCTTTATCTAGAGGAATACCGATTGATTAATGATCGTCAATCCTTCCGCCATGGTTGCTCAACTGTTGTTTTTCTGGTTTACCTAACCCACCGTTGGCTTGCGACTATCAAAAGCAAGGGAGAGGGCCCGGCAGTTGTTTGGACATGGCGAAGGATCGCCAGCTTTCTCAGCATCAAGGTCGTTGTCGACGGTTTTTACTCAGAACAGAAGCCCGTGAACGCTAGCGTCCCCAGCTGCTGCGGTCCCCTACGCTGTTTCGTCTGCTTATCAATGACTAGAACATATCAATGTTAGAAGATTCTAGCATTCATTGCTACGCAGATGATAGCATAGTGGACGTTGTTTACTCCAGACGCGCAAATCTTTCTCGGGAAAACGTCGACCAGTGCTGAAATAATAAACTTGTTTCTTCAGTTGAGGCAGGACTGTTTTACAGGGGGGTGAACCCCGAGAAGACATAATTTTGCGCGTCAACCATTAAAAAAAACCTTCCAAAACACTTCTTTTCTAGCCGCGCCCAGTATCAGCACATTAGGTCTTAGCGTTTGGAGCGACTGCCAGTATCGCGATCATCCAGAAAGGCCAAGTTGGCCTTAAAGAAACCGAGGGTCATCAGCAGAGCGAGCCAGTACTTCATGTCAAAACACCAATTGGCCCTGTATAGAGACCAGGTTCAGCCTTATATGGTACTATTCTCGTTTCTGGGCTGGTGCACCCAAGTATCCCATTTGTTCGTATAAAATGTAGAGCCGTTCGAATCGTAACCTAATGAGCTGTGAAAGGCTTGACACCTTGGCTTTGCGTAGGGCCGTTTCCTCGCTGTGCGTTCTCTACCACATTTATCATAGGGGGTGTTCTGGGGTACTGTTTAACCGAAATTTCTAGCCACACAGGAAGTCACAGGCACAAGTACCATCCACACCATCTGGATACGTGGCACTCTACGACGTCGTCTCTGACACTCACTAAGGGTTTGTCTAATGGAGCTGAGGATAATGGCGCTAACAAGGATACTCTTGTTATCTCCAGCTTGAAGCGAATCCAAAACAGCCTCCAGTTGATCGCCGTGTATTCAACCGCTACACTAACCAAGCGACAGGAAAATAACATACCTACACGTTGACGGCCCCGCACGCACTCTGGTCTCCCAGAGAGCAACCCGGTTGCCCGGTAAATGGGTTATGTCATTGCTTTCGCTTGATCTCAGTCACACTAACAACATCCAAATCTCTGTCATCCATCACATCTAATAATCCACGTAGCTATTTGTAACACCGTCCTCCCTCCGTTTCGGACATGGCGTGTTGGGTGGCGGTCTGTTTTTTTTTACAATAATGTATTTAACATTGGCTTGTCTAATAACCAAAACAAATAAAAACAAACAAAACATTTAAATATTACCTGAGTGATGGGTGTTTTTGTTACTCCTTGCTCCCTGTATGTCAATAGGCTTGCTTCGCACAGGTGCCGAAGCAGCGTTTCGAGAAGTTGCGGCTTTATTACTTGTGCTGGTTACTGGTGGAGTTCCTGCAATATTTCATATAAAGAGATGTTAATGCAAACTTTTAATTCCTTTATAACGAGAAGATAAATATTTCTTAACAAAGTTCAAAGGTTTCACATTATATCTTTTTAAGCTTACCCACTGTATGAAACTAAAAAAATTATAATAGGAACCTGGAACCTAGTGTTACGTAGCAACACTCCGCTCCCCATTAAACCACTTCCGTTTCCCACTTTCCGCCAATTTCTTGAGGCATTTACGTATTGAGTGGCGGAAATCAAAGCCGCACTTTGGCTCCTGACGAGATGAAAATATTAAATATTTCGTTCCTCCGAGTATCCGGGACCGAACTCACAATCGTCGCGTTAAAAGGGTGTTTAATCAACACCCTGATCTGCATGTATTGCTGAAATCCACAAGTCCAGAAATGAGACACACCAACAGTCTTGGAAGAAGAGAAGTGTTACTCAACTATTAGGACCATCTGTCAAATCAACCAAATCTATTACCGAAACAACCAAATAGCTCGAGAAGACTCAAGAGTGCTGATTTGTTGACTTATTGAGGGGATCTGGAGGATGAATGTTACTTGAATTTGCCACTCAAAGTATCCTTACCAACAAGTGTTTGTAATATTCTAGTTCCTTTAAATATTTCTCATTTGATCTATGGCAGTTCTCATAATTTGAATATGTCACTTCACTTCATCAACAAACATCCTTTGTATGGGATTAAGGCTAGTAGGTATACATAACGCCTTACTAATTCATCCAATTTTATAATATAAAAAAATCTAAATAATAATTTAGATCTGGATGGTAATTTATGCATTATTATTTTAATTTATTATAATTATCTTGATTTTACTGTGAATGACCCAAACCTGTATCATGTTGTGAAGGAGCTGTTTCGTAAAGTCAGCACTAAACACAAATAGTATCTGGGTAATACAGTATTTAGTCCAACCAAACTCTATGCCATAGTCCTTTTCTAAATATAGACATTTTCCATGGTTTCTACACCATTTCGAGGCCTGACCTATGGTTACTCTGAGTTGCATCTCAGCTAAAGTGACATAGTTAAACATTTTTACATATATTTGTAGACATATTGGAATACTTTGAACCCAAGATTCTTAACAAATGGGAACAATAAATAAGGAATGAGAAATAATAATAAAAAAATCATTTCAGACATAATAAGAAACATACTTTACTATTCAATATATGTTTAGATATATACAACTAAAAATTATTTAGCGGCAGCACCTAAACTATCAAGTCCCAGCAAGCAAGTCACCAACATGTATAAAAGGAATATAATTAAAACTATTTACCTGAATGGGAGGGATTTGCTTGTAGATTTTCACACACAGTGGCTCTTTGAGTTTTTTTATTACTTTTTGTGACTGCTACTGTACTATGAGTCTGCTCTGCCGGCTCTGGACGCGCCTCCTCTATTATCCTTAGATCTTTTATATCAGCAGAGCTACGGAAAACTTTTAATTAAAAAAATATAAGCACACAAAAAAGTGTTTTTCGAATTGGCTTTATTGCTGTTGACCTGGACTACTCTTGACAGTGTCATCGGGCGGGCAGAGATGTAATTTACTGTCAAACTTACTTTAGGGTAACTTGAGATTTTGGATATGGAAATCCATTCCGAAATGCTTTAGTCAGTGTGATCGTGCTCCCGTCGGCTTCCAGGATCGTGCCCTGGTAGCAGCCTAGCGGCTCCCCACAGTTCACGGACACGGCGTAGCCCACCCATTTGGACATTATAATAACCTTACATCAATATTCTTTTTAATTATGAAATAACGTCAATAAACAAATATTTATTTCTTAACAATACAAATCTCCCTTAAAAATGGTAATTGATTAAAAAAATATAAAAATGTGTTTAACATAATTCAACGTGAGCGACAAACATTGTATTTGCTTTTGACAATTAAAACGTCAAAAAATTGTATTTTTTTTGTTTGTTTATTTTATTATTTTCTGACATATCCATTGGAATATAAAAAATGCATTTTTATATAGGTATATATGAATTTTTATATACTTTTTATAAATAAAATAGGGAGCAGAGCGTCTTAATACTAGACTCTGCTCTGCTAAATGCGAGCTACAGTTATAGTGCGAAGCTGAAAAAAAATCAATAAACTTATAAAACTATAATAATGTAATCGGGATTTATGTTTAATATACGTAGTAAGCTTTTTAATTTAACAAATTTTAATTACTATTAGGTGGGGTGGATAGAAATGGTTTAAATTTTAAGTAACATTTTAACAATGCTCCCATCTTTAAATATAAAATAATCTATAACGAAGTATGAGTTGGTTTTACATACCATACAATAAAAAATGTTTTTATACTCATTATATATTATGAAATACAAAAATATTGGTAATTTTTATTTAGTTAGGATGTGGAGTAAATATATATGTCGTACTGCGGCATTCACAGTTTGGAGGGTCTTTCAGCTTAAACCTGTACAGATATTAATTAAGATTCAAATAGCATTGCCTCCTTGGCCCGTCAACATCTGAACTTGTAACGGCACAAAACTATCGTTCTGCCCTTTGATGTATACCAATATAGGTCTATATATTTTTATTATTTTTATTCAAAATAAGAAGTTACTAGCTTCATTTTTTGAACATCAAATAATTTACCACCAGTTCACAAAAGTTCCTTCAGATCTGAGAAGATCCGGTGCAAGAAACTCAGCGGGACTTATTTTTTAAAATCAATTTTAAACAAATACATATTTAATTATTTGTGACAATGCAATGATGCCTTTAAAACAGACTGGAGCGAACATTTCATTCCGAAGGTGTGTTATCAAATCATTAATTTGGTAATAATCTTTAGCACACAAACGTCTTTTCACATTTTTTTATTAAATCGTTATATAGATCCTATTGTAAAAGCGTACACACGAAGGAATTAGGAATTCGATGCAATCGCATTACAGGTGCACTAAGATTAAGTTTAAGCTATTTCCGGTATTAATATTGTGAGCATCACTAATTTGTGATGTTGTTGTTAATAATATAAATTGTTTTTTTTAACATATATAATTTTCAAAAATATATGGAGATGCAACTGTCAATATTAATTTCTTTAATTTTTTCCCTTATTGAATCTTTAGGCCTTAGGGCCTAAGTTATAGATTTCACGAATAGCTCGCTAAGAATGTCAGCATTTGTATAGCACGACGATTACCGTACAGCCACCATATTATAGAACACTAATGTGTTAGTTGATTGAGAACGTAAATACGTAATGAAATTTCTTTGCTTTCTTTAAAACTAAAAAATCAAATCAACTCACGCCGTATCCCGTACGCAGCAGAGTACGTAGAGGGAACCTAATGTTAAGACAGTCCGTTCCCCACTTGCCGCGAACTCTTGAGGTAGTGCGTGTTGAGCGGCGCCTAAAAGCGAACTCAACGCCGCCCTTTGCCTCGACACCATAGCGAAGAAATGGAAATATATATTTTAAATCAATATTTCATTTCCTCAAGTGGAGATCGAACCCTCAACCAGTCGGTTTACGGTTACACTTTGTGCCCCTACCCCACGGCCGGCATTTAAAATTAACTAGTACTTCATGATACAGTGTTTTTGTCACACGACCTTAAATGAAACCACAATTTTAATTATTCTATAAAAGCCTAATACAAAATCCCAAAAATGAAAAAGTTTATTAAACGCCAAAAAAAAACAAAAAAAATAAAACGCCATTTGTTAAGGACGACGCACGCACACATAAACCTATCGAAGGGACATCGCCACACACGCCTCATTCCGACATCGAGTCATAGGTATTGGCGACATAGTTCAAAGTTGTTTAGCCTTTAGTAGTATTTTGTAGTACTAAGTGTTTACTTTATTGTTGTACCTCCGATCCCCACTCGGGAGATTGAAGACAAAAAACCCGGCGTTGAGTTTCGTCATTCAACACGCCATTCCTCGAAAAACTTGGTGGAAACTAGGAACGATGTGTCTTAACACTTCCCTCTCTCTGCCTACCTAAATGCAGATGGGATACAGCATGAAGCCGGTTTAGCTCATTTTATTTTTCCTTTGAACTTATAATATTCTCTACTATCACTAATTCATTTCCGTTATACAAAAAGTAATCACTAAGCTGATAATGTTTTTTTTACACGGACCATTTCATTTTTACAACACCAGCCATTATGAATAAATTTTGTTCTTTAAATAAAAAGGAATTAAATATTACATTTAGTAACGAAAATCATTGGATTTTATGATATAAAAAAATTTCCTTTTTTGTTGTGTCAGTTCTCCCCAGTTTACTTTTAATTTAAAAAAATCATATATTATATTATACAAATTAAATTGAATGGAAGTTCAAATTGCAGTATTCGACACTTGACAGATGTAAGTTGACGCATGACGCACTGCAGACGAGGGCGACGGCGGCGGCGAGCGCGAGTGCTGTCAACTGTCAGTTTCAATTATAATTAATTATATTGTTTCTTCAATGATCTCTAGTGAGAGTAACGAAGTACCGTAAACATTGTGTTTTATTTGTTTTAAATTACTAAATAATAGTGATAGTGATATATAACCCTGTAAAATATATTTTATTAAAGGTTATGTAAATAAATAAAATGCATATTACAAACAGGAACAACAAATTTACAAAAAAAATGGTACGTTTTGTTTCTTCAGTCAGTTCTATTCAGCAAATATTACACGTTTTTATAAGCTTTAAATGTAAATGAGAAATATAGATACATGTTATTTTAATCAAATTAAATATTTTACATTATTCAAATTTGATTATCAAGTGACTTATAATTATTTAATTTTCTTAATAAAATTATGATTTATAAAATTATAATCCGATAACTGAAATAAACTTAGGAAACATTTCTTCGCTCTGGTGTCAAAGCAAAGTGCGGCGCTGAGTTCCGCCTCTCAACATGCAATGCCTCCAGAATTCGACGGGTCGGAAACGAAGTGTCTTAACTCTGCCTACCCTGCTGTGTGCGGGATGCATGCTTCACGATGAAGCTGATGTTATATATTTTTTTAACTTAGGCAACTACAAGAAGCTTACTTCTGTACGTTATACGTAACTTCTCTATCTTATATTTATTACTATTACAAACGCCTTGTATCGTATTTGCAGTGCATTTTTTTTCCTTTTATAATCCTGGGTATACGCGCATATTTTATGTCCAGACACTAGATTAGTAGGACTAAGATTAGGCGCAAACTATAAACAGCACATCGTGCAGGGCTTTCTTATATAAATAATGCCGATGAACTACTCGTAGGCACAATTTACAGCAATAATAAAATTGGCAAAATAAAAAATGCTGCAATTTATAATTTTTACAAAAGTGGCATTTTAGTGCTTTTTCGTAAAGCATGACAATTTAAAATATCTCTGCCTGATGTCTTACCTAATATTACGCGCGCATCATATAAAATATAAACAAAATTATAAAAACTTAGTACATACAAGTAATTATTATCATTTTTGTACAAATTGTATCGAATAAAATAGTAATGATGATAAGATGAGATATTTTAATGATGATAAGATTTATTGTCTTCTCCAAATCTAAAGACGTTTCAACTTAACGTAGCTTCACGCTTCATCCCTGGCATACCTCTTTCGCCTCGTCCACCGTCATCAATCTCTTTATACATGTACTCTGGGAGACCTCATGCTTTTTTCGTGACCTTCCTGCAGTTCCTCTGATACTGTGCTTCCTCACGTTTTTCCTCGCCTACCACTCACTTTTACATCGTAAATCTTTTTTGTCATTCTTTCATCACTCATTAGTTCTACGTACCCACACGAGCTGAACACGTTCTTCTTCATTCTCATCGTGACATTATCGCTAGTAGATACCTGTCGTTCTATGTATCTCTTGCGGGGTTGATCAGCTGAGCTGAGATCGCACTCCACCATCATTCATCTTTCTTTCATTCTTTTTCTGTAATACTCACGTTTCGCTGCCGTATAACAACGTCGGTGCCAACACCGCGCACGTGCACGTCCAAACGCGCAGCTTTGCTGACGTTATAACATGTCCTATAACTTCTATATTCCTGAATCCATAATTATGCGAATGACGAAAGGAAATCAAAATATTATATATTGAATTAGGTCACTACCAATATTTCTGAATCACCAAGAATGTGTGTGAGTAAAGTGTAAATACCGGTGGTGCAGCAAGAGTACGGCGAGGAGGTGAAGGAGAACGTGTACTCAGACGGCGTGCTGTCGCTGTGGTGGCTGGCGGCAGCGCTGGCGGCGTGCGGCGGCGCGCTGTGCGCCGCGTGCGGCGTGGACGCGCGCTTGCCCGCGCCGCTCGGCCGCCACGCGCCTCCCGCACGTTTCAGCGCCGCGCTCGCGCACGACCACCTCGTCAACCTCACGTCCATTGGGCCCAGGGTGAGTCGACACTACTACGACACTACTACCACTACCACCACCGGTGCTAGCTATGTGGCGTGTGGCAGGTGGCGGGCAGCTACGAGAACGAAGTGGTGGCGGTGCGCGTGCTGGTGGAGGCCGTCAAGAGCATCGCGGCGCAGGCCTCGCCGCACAACCGCATCGACTACGACGTGTTCTCGGCCAGCGGGAACTTCTCAATTACCTTCTTGGATGGTCAGTAACCAGTACGTACAGGTACTTAGTAAGACTTGTTTTTCGCTGTCTATTAGCGTAATGCAGGAGGTGATTTTAATAATATCTTTTAACTTCACGTTGTGCAGTAGATATCGGCGGTGTAGGCGGAGCGGGTTAAGACTTAATTAAGACTTTTCGAGACCGCTTGAGTGCCCGAACTCAACGCCGCGTTTGATCATGTTATCAAAATAAATAAATGAAAATATAATAATCTGTAGCTGTGCCGTTGCGCAACGACGCACTCAATAATTACTACACACCTAATTTAAGTTATATGTAAATGTTTAATTTTGTACAATTAAGTATGTACAAAAATATTTAAGTATTACACCTATGAATAAATTTAAATTTGAAATGAGATAAAAATGAAATGAGTTTGGCTCAAACCGACATTACATGATTTTGATTTGTCAAAGAATTACAGAATTCAAATTCAAAATATTCTTTATTCAAATAAACGTATAATAAGAACATATGAACAAAAAGCTACCACCGGTTCGGAAGGCAGTTCTGCTGAGAAGAGCCGGCAAGAAACTCAACAGTTGCTCTTTTCAAAATCAATGGTACAATCTATTACATTAGTTGGCAGCTATCCTACATTACATTCAATAGACATTAATTCCATACATGCTTATCCTCTAAATATTCTTGAACAGTGTAATAAGCTTTACTTGTTAGAATTTTTTTTACAAATACTTTAAATTTTGGAAGTGGCAAACTAAGAATACACTGCGGAATTTTATTATATACACGTATACTCAGACCCATAAAAGATTTATTAACTTTAATTCCAATAGAATGCCAAAAAACTGTGGAAACTCTCCGATAAATATGATAAAAAAATCGGCCAATAGCGTTATTAAATTGATTTTGTTCCGACGATCGAATGTATCGGCCAACTAGTGGCAAACACAATACCGAGCAGACACTCGACGATCAGTTGATATCTTAGTGTCACAAGTTTGCTGTAAAAACGCAACTCGCACAGTAGTCAATAGTTTCAATATTTACTTTTCAAAAGACAAATGCTCATTTTTAAACTGGATGGTCTGTTACCAAAAATCCTTCAAATGTTTGAATGTTTTCAGTTACATACAATATAATAAATATACACAAATTTATTTTTCGCTCTTATGAACTTAAGAAAAATAAAAATATATAAAGCATTTATTAGTTACTAGTGGACCCGAACGCGGCTACGCCCGCTTGAACTATACGAATATAAATTTATTAAATATATTTATGGAATTATTTTCAGTTTTCAATACAGAGATGCGTTTCTAACAACAAACTTTGCAAATCGTTGCTTAGCAACGGTCGCATAACAACGGTTGTTATTAACATGGCGGAATAAGTTGCATGTCAAATTAATAAGTATTTTAATATATTTGTATATATCGAAAATATTACAAATATGAGAAGAAAAAGTATCCTATGTTCATCCCTTTATGAGTATTTTATCATGATTAAATTAGCGATTTGGCCCTGATTGCGTAAAAGACAGACAGATAGACAGACTGATTTACTTTCGAATTTATAATATTTTTTTAAAATGTAAGTAAATTTCTACATAGCGATTGATCTTTGTCTTACATATGTTTTTTTTTATATTTTTATTTACATTTATGAGTTGTTTTATGCCACAAACCAACTGCCTTTACGGGAACAGCATATATTGTAAAATATTTCAAACCCAGATCTAAATAAAATAATCAAGATACCTTAACAGTTTAGACGTAGGATTGTTTTTTCATTTCACGGTGTTCATCTACACCTGTACGAGTATGTCGTGTGACACCAACATCGCCGATACCTACGACTCGGAATGATGCGTGTGCGGCGTCCTTAACATATCGCGTTTTATTTTACAATTATATCATTTTATATTTATATAATTTTATTATTAATTTTGTTTAAAGCCCTTTCAAAAAGTTTTCTTTCCTTTTGTAATATCTAAATCAGTCACGGAACCTGCCGTAGCGTCTCCCTCCGGATTCTGTCCGCAGGTATGAGCAACCTGTACCGTGACGTGCAGAGCGTGGTTGTGCGCGCGCGCGGCGCCGGCGCCCCGCCCGCCGCCCGCCCCACCGCCCTGCTGCTCAACTGCCACTTCGACACTGTCCCCGACAGCCCCGGTGAGTGCTTACTCGTGAACAATACTGAATCACGCCTCGTTCATTACTACTAGGTACCACTAGGTACTTGTGAACATACGTGTACCATGTGCAGTGTGTCGTATACAGCCTACCTACTATATACCTACTACACTAGACGTCAGGTTTTATTCTAATCTATGATAACTAGAGGTGATTAAACGAAATATGACACGTTAAATTATCTGAAAAACCGGACAAGCGCGAGTTGGGCTCGCCCACCGAGGGTTCCGTACAAAAATTCGAGGTCTCGAGCTTTTTCTGAACTTCAAGCCTAGCTTAGCCCTTTCATCTGATACTTTATTTAAACTAGCGGCTTTAATACCAAATTTTGCCCCCTCTAAAAGGCTATTATTTTTTAGCATTTAACCACAAATATATAGTTTTAATGCTCGCTGTCAAATTTCATAATTCTAGGTCAACCGAAAGTACCCTATTAATTTTGATTCCCTACATAGTGTCGAAATACACGTTTTTTACGATATAAACGGCCATATCTTTTTTTAAGTATATGTAGAAATACGATTTTTACAGTAAAACGTGGGACCGTAGATGGACGCATATGGTTTGAATTTCAAGTCGATATCTCCATCGCCAACTTTTAAAAGTTGACAAACTTAAGTTTCCGGGCATATACACTCATTTTGTATAAAACAAACTACAAATATTAATTTTGTAATGATTTTTTTTAATGCAATACCTATAAATTTTAATTTTTTTGTTTATATTGTAAGTTTTGACTTCGATATTATATAGGGTTCTTTTACGCGGCGAATTTCATACAAAATGCAGTTAAATCGATGCATAAATGTTCGTATCTTTTGATTGTGTTTATTTAGATGCTTGATTTTTAGTGTTTCAACGAACCGTAGACCTGAATACTTGATATCAATTACAGCTTGATACCTCCACGCGGTCTCGAGATGAGATGATGATGGTCTTGACAGATGGACCAACGAACATCCTATAAGGGTTCTTTTTTACCTTTTGAGGTAAGGAACCTTAAAAAGATAAAAAAAATATAAAAGTACATAATGTCAACATAATTTGTGAAAATTCTCAATATTAATAACCGAGTTTTTTATTCGTCCCTTACTTGCAACGCTTCTTTCTCTCTACATAAACCTGAAAGTAAATAGTTGATATTCTCCCAAAGATGGTCCCTGGTGTCATATATGTCGTTCTGTAAACTTATAAACTGTGACAACCGCCCTCGGCCTACGCGAAGTATTTTGGACGGTTGCGCAATCTGCTGTGGAATGGGAATGGGGAATGGAAGTACGTCATTTCTTTTACCCCGATTTTCATACTATAGAGTCAGAATTTTCTTTATACAATGTCACACATAGAAACTACAAAATATTCTATATTATAAATGCTTCAACATAGTATACAAAATGCATCTGTAATACGGGAACCGACGATGCAAAATCAGGATTTACTCGAGCGTCATAGAGACCTTAACAACCTTAGCTTAAATGATAACAAGAAAAAAAAATCATATAAAAAATATCTTTTAATCTGTGGGGTGAGCGGTTATAGATTTTCAAAAATGTAATCTCAAAACTGGTGCATGGACATACTCGGGCGCGCCAGACAGTAATATCATCCACTTCCTCCGTACTCTTCGTTTCCGTGATGGTGATGGTCGTACGTCGTACGTAAGAGTTAAAAATTAACATTGATCGAGCGCGTCCCATTTTTTTAAAATCATTGATCGTAATCAATTAAAAAGCTCAAGAAATAGCATGTCAATAAAAGAGTATATGTGTCTTCGAACATACACTATTATACAGTACGGCCATACATATGCGTGAGTGCAAGGACGCCCCCAGTATATTAATCTGCCACGTATTAGTAAATCCCGAAGCTCCCGCTTCGGCGCATTTAATTTGACTTTTTGATCAATTTATTATTTATCTAATTAAAACGTAATGCATTGGCCTCGTTTCTAATTATATATTTTTCAGAATAACTAACTTGTTCTTAACGTAACTTCTGCTTAACCTAACCCACCGCTGGACTGCAGCTGTCGACAGCAAAGGAGAAGAAAGAAGGCCAATCGAGTGTGGCATTTTAAAGTGTTATTCCACACTTATAAAAAATTTAACGTAGCGGCATTTGACCACTAAGCCATACGTTGTCATCAAACTACGTCGAAATTCTTATATGCTTGTTACAACTTATTTTTGTTATTAGCATAGAGGTATGTGGAGATTTTTACAAATTTCCGCGAGAGAGAATGCTATTTATTATATCTTTTCATCATTTTTAAAATGGTATTCCACGCTTAAGAAAGAAAAATACTTTTTAGAAAACGTATAAAAAATTGATGAATGAACTATAAACTTGATGAATTATAAACTTGGGTATTCTTAAATACGTCGCATACATACAGTAAAATGAAGAACTTTTTTCAATGCTGGCATCCACTGTCCACGTAATTCGCACTGGGCTAGTAACACAGTAAGTCCCGCGCAGGCGCCAGCGACGACGCGGCGGGCTGCGCCGTGGCGCTGGAGACACTGCGCGCGCTGGTGGCGGCGCCGCGCCCGCTGCCGCGCCCGCTGCTGCTGCTGCTCAACGGCGCCGAGGAGAACATCATGCAGGCCTCGCACGCCTTCGTCACGCAGCACCCGTGAGGCCCCCGCTCTACGGCGACTTTCATTTACTATTATTTTAATTTTTTATTGCATTTATTAAAATTTACATCAATTATTTTGTTTTTTAAAAAAATATTCCACATTACAATGACAGTGAAAAGACATTACAAGAAACAGAATTTAAAAAATCATAAATTCACATTCTATTAGTATTTTGTAATTAACATACATACATATTTCGTTGTCTTATATCATTGAAAAAGACATGACATAGTTGTGGTGTGGTGCGACAGGTGGGCCAAGACGGTGCGTGCCTTCATCAACATGGAGGCTTGCGGCGCAGGCGGGCGCGAGGTTGTGTTCCAGGCGGGACCGCGCGCGCGCGCGCTACTGGCTGCCTACGCCGCCGCCGCGCCGCACCCCTACGCCTCCTCGCTTGCACAGGAGCTGTTCCAGAGCGGCCTCATCCCCGCCGACACCGACTTTCGCGTGTTCCGCGACTTCGGAGGCCTCTCCGGCCTCGACCTCGCCTGGAGCGCCGACGGCTACGTGTACCACACGCGCCTTGACGACGCTTCGCGCGTGCCGCCCGCCGTGCTGCAGCGCACCGGCGACAACGTGCTGGCCACGGCGCGCGCGCTGCTCGCCGCTGACGACGATGACGACCACGACGGCGTATACGATGAACAGCCCGTGTACTTCGACGTGCTGGGGGCGTTCGTGGTGACGCTGGACGCGCGGCGCG
>JAKRZM010000168.1:0-14763 GCA_036379175.1 Heliconius cydno galanthus | reverse complement strand
CAAGCGCTCGCAAGGCGCCACGGCCCCGCGCGCCATCAGCTCGGCGCAGCAGCCACGCAGGATCTCGTAGGCGGCGCGCGCGGTGGGCGGGCCCACGTGCCGCTTGATGTCGGCACGGTCCACGAAAGCCACGTCGATGGCGCCCGTCACGTTTGAGGTGGTCAGCACGAGCGCGTTGGGGTGCCGCTTGAGACGGTCCAGCTGTGTGAGAATGGCGTTGACGGCCCGGATGGAGTCCGAAGGTTCCAGGCCGGCCAGGGCGGCGCGTCGCGCGTGCGCTAGCGACTCCACCTCGTCTACGAGCACACAGGCCAGCAGGCGCGAGTCCTCCACTATCTCGCGGATGCGATCGAACAGCTTGGCCACCAGCTTGCCACTCTCCGAGAACCACTTGGAGAACAAGCCGTGCGCGTTGATCTCGAGTAGACGGGCGCGCGGAAACCTGTCTCCTAGTCGGATGGCCAGTTTCTGCGCGAGAGCTCGGCACAGGCTTGTCTTGCCGGTGCCAGGTGGCCCGTGGAGCAGAACCACGCGGTTCCAGCCAATCACGTTAGGGTCTACGCCGCGGTCGGCGAAGTCGAAAGCGGTCTCCACGAATCGAAGCGTGTCCTCTTTCAGTTTCGTATCATACACTAGGTTTTCCCATAGGCCGTGGAACTCCTCGCTAGGCAGCGCCCACACGTCCGCCGATGCCAGCTCCTCGCCGGATGCGGTGTCCGTCATACTGTCGGTCTCGGCACCAAAGCTGTCCAGAGTGTACACATGGTAGACGAGCTCGCACTCTGTTACATTCACCTCTGACTGGTGCTCGACGTCGCAGAACGTGATGCACTGCACATGCTCCTTTAGTTCCAAATGTTCATCCAGTTCATTGTTTGTGATTATCGCGCCCGGGGTTATTGAAACAAAGTTAGCGAGGTAGCCGTGAACTATGTCTTTGATGAAAGTTTTACTTTCATGACTTTGTCGTTTTTGAACAACTTCTACATGTAGAGGTAGATTCATATTTTCTCCTTATGAAAATTATTATTCTGTAATATTGTTCAAACACACTACTTATTACAAAAAAGCAAATTTATTTAAGTTTAAATATTTAAAACATGTACGACAGTTACATATTCCTGACTGAATGACAACTGTGACAAATGACATTTATGTTTTCATAAATTGACAGATAATCTTAAGCTAAGTAAGTTGAATAAAAAATGTGGCAAACATTACGGTAGCTTAACAATATAAATCTACACATTACAGCCACAAAGGAAATTTATGTAACAATATTTTGCATTAAATATTATAAATATTAAACTCAACGTTTAGCTGACACTACACTGGTGTGTGGCGAGTAATCCTAATTTCTAAACACCTAAACAGTCTCGGCTCGGCGCTTGACATTTGCTCGGAGTTTCAACGCTCTCTGTAGTCTCTGTAACAGTGTTATCGATTCATGAATTTAGATTCAATAGAAGAATATCGCTGGATTTGATATTTTTAGATAAAATGTTATTAATATTAGAGTTTTGAAGTAGCGATTTCAGCAATTGCTAGTCGCTGTGAGGTGCGGGGTGACGTTAAAGATGATTGTGTAATTTCCTAATACTATAATGTTGTGATCGAAACTAAAAAGAAGAGGAACGATGGCGGCAGACACGGCAGTGTCTGCGAGCCCTGAGGAGACTCTGGAGTCTTTGTTGCGTGAAGCAGAGGCTCTCAAGCAAAAGTTGGAGGAGGAGCGCCAGAAACTCAATGATGTTACATGTAAATATTATCTAATAGTATATCATCTGACAGTTCTGTTTATTATAATGTTTTGGTTTAAATTGATGTATTTTCCTAATATTATGTGTTATATGTACTATTCTTAATCTTAATTCTTATACTTTATACTCAATAAATAGAACTTTAATGAAGATGCAAAATATTATTCATATTGCTTAATAACATTATTTTAAATAATTATGCAGTGTCGTGTGTTGCTGAAAGATTAGAGGCTATCAGCTTTCCTACTCTAAAACTGCGTCGAGTACTAAAGGGACATCAAGCCAAAGTCCTGTGTTCAGACTGGTCTCCAGATAAGCGTCATATTGTTTCTTCTTCGCAGGTCAGTTTCATTATATACAGTAGAATCTTGATTACCTAGTTCATATTAAAATAGTTATCTAATAATATGTATGGTAATAATCTTATATTAAAAAATCCGAAAAGTAAAAATTTATAGATATTTCAAGGGTAAAAATAATCACAAACTTATAGTTGCAGTTCATTTCATACAAAAGAAGTGTATATACCCGCAAATTTAAGTTTGTTAACTTTATTAGCCACATCATCAAACCGTATAAGGTATTTCCCAATTACAATTCTGAAACTGGTACAAGCCCTTGAGGGACGAGTCCAACTCGCGCTTGGGCGGTTTTTTCTTAAATACATTTAAATAGACATTTGTGTATTTCAAGCGAGCATAGCCGCACGGGGGCCACTAGTGGATAATAAATTGTAAAATATGGTCCTTTGATAAATTGTACTTCAATGCATTTTATTTTTGTTTGGGTCAATGCTGTATCCCATACATAGCAGGGTAGGTAAAGAAAATCTAGTATGAAGACAATCAGTTCCCTACTTTCCACTGAATTCTGGAGACATTGCATGTTGAATGGCGTAACTCAATGCCGTACTTTGCCCTATGATTGACTGAGGAAATAAAAATTATATCAGCTTCACGCTCTGCGTGCTCATGCGAATCCCGCATACAGCAGGGCAGGCAGAGGGAACCTAGTATGAAGACCCTCCCTTCCCAATTTCTGCCGAGTTTTTCGAGGCATTGCGTATTGAGTAGCGGAACTCAACGCCGGGCCTTTGCCTCAATTCCAGTGCGAAGAAATGAAAACATTAATAAATAATTAATCCAATCAATCCTTTGAGTCGGGATTGTGTCACAACCTGTTGTGTTGGTAGATGCGTGTTTGTGCCTCTGAGCTACGACGGCCTTAAATCAATGGCCTTATGGTAATTAGAATCTTCTCCAGAATTTGGCAGAAAGTGGGAAACGAAAGTATTTTAATGGGAACATAGTGTCTTAACACTAGGTTCCCAGGTTTCCCCTGCCTAACCTTGTATGTGAGGGATGCAGCGTGAAAAAAACACTAGTTTGGCTGTAAACTGCAAATATCGACTTTATTTTTATTCCTGATGTCTTTCTAAAATAAATAAACATTTACTTGCAGGATGGTAAGCTGATAATATGGGATGCATTTACTGCCACCAAGGAACTCACAATTTCCATGCCCAGCACCTGGGTGATGGCGTGCGCGTACGCTCCCTCGGGCAACATGGTGGCCGCCGGCGGCCTCGACAACAAGGTGACCGTGTTCCCGCTCGGTAGTGGCGAGGAGGAGCCCGCCGCGCGCAAGCGCACGGTCGCTACGCACACATCCTACATGTCGGCGTGCCTGTTCCCTAACACGGAACGCCAGCTGCTGACGGGCAGCGGTGACGGCTCGTGCGCGCTGTGGGACGTGGAGAGCGGCGCGCTGCTGCAGAGCTTCCACGCGCACGCCGCCGACGTGTCCGCGCTGGACCTGGCGCCCTGCGACACGGGCGACACCTTCGTGTCCGGGGGCTGCGACCGCGCCGTGCTGGTGTGGGACATGCGCTCGGGGCACGCCGTGCAGGCCTTTGACGCGCACGGCTCGGATGTGAGCAGTGTGCGCTTCCACCCCTCGGGCGACTCGCTGGCCTCGGGCTGCGACGACGCGCTCGTGCGCCTCTTCGACCTGCGCGCGGACCGCGAGGTGGCGCGCTATGGCAAGGAGTCGCTGCTGTTCGGTGTCAACTCGGTGGAGTGGTCGCTGAGCGGCCGCCTCGTGTTCGCGGGCTACAGCGACTACACGGCATGCGCGTGGGATGCGCTGCGCGCGACGCGCGTGTGCGTGCTGTGCGGGCACGAGCACCGCGTGGCGCGCGTGCAACTCGCGCCTGACGGCACCGCGCTCGCCACCGCCTCCTGGGACACCACGCTGCGCATATGGGCGTAACCACCCTCCGCAAACCCCACCGCCGCCAATAAACTACCCCTCTACCACGTTTTTCATTTTACAATAGAATACAGTTCCTTGACAACGTGACACTTGCTTAAAATACACATCCAAGTGTGCCCAGAGTGATATACCAAACATGTTTCAGAAGTAGGAGACTTAAATACAATTTCGCCAAACTCCTATATGTTTCGCAATATGCATTATTGGTCAAGTTAATATTTGGCAATAAATAAAAGTAATTAAAAAAAATTGATCCTCCGCAAAATTGGAAAATGACTAGTTGTTGAATCTATAGTCTGTACTCAAGATTTTTTTTCTTTAATTAGAACGCTTTGTTTATATTTCATAGAACTGCTGTACATTGTTGCTTTATAAAAGTCAATATATTATTTAATAAATTAGTTTTATTTTCTTTATACTGATAAAATATGGGTGATTATGTTTGTTAAAATCTTTAAGTACTTTCTTTTTAGCTGCGGATAAAAGGTAGTATTTTTTAATTGATGAGAAATTAATATGGCAAGCTATGAAGTTTGACGATCAATAAATAAATCAAACGAAATTTTATGTATAATCTGTGCTGAAATATCAATTGACATCTGACAGCACAGCTGTCTAAGAATAAGGACATTTACTCGCTTATCATTGGCTCATAGTAGTTGTTGCTGCGCCATTTTGCGCACCATTGTACCTCCGCGCCTGGTGCCTGGTGGTGTCCTGTCCGGTGGTCTCTAGTCGTATTCTGTAATCAGTTGTAGTCCTAATTGGATTCTCTGATAATTAAATTTCACTTCTCGTTGTATTCTGGCCGGAGTCGTCCCCGCCATGACGAGACGAACTGCTTTGTGTTGGCCACTGGCACTTCTATTTTTAGCGAGTGTAAATCCATCGAAGGCACAAAGTAAGTAGATATTTTATTTAATTATATCTTTCGTTGAACCTGGTTGACGAGAATGTTTTCTGTTCATTTGAGATAGTGGAAGTGTTCCTGCATGCGTCAATATTTAATAGGTCAATGCGACAATGTCCTAGTTGAGGGTTGTGGGTGATGTCATGGTAGTGTCGCTTTTTTCATAATAATAAGTCGCACCCGAGGCCATGCATTAGAATATCATTTTTCTCTATTAGAATGATGAAAACTAATCACTGTTGTTACTATCCAGTTTCGAATTAGTTAATATGGGGGCTACAAATGTTATTTTTATATTTTAAATTACGTGTTATTTATAAATCTACTTTATTTGATTTTATTTAAATTTAAGTCATTTGCATATTCTGCTTACAGTTAACAATATTATAAAAATTGTTAAGGCATGTTATAATATAAAAAACTTCTAAAATATAAATGATATCAAAAACCTAAAAATAAATTATATTTTTATTTTCATATTTTTAATTCTGAAAGATATAGATAATGTTACACATGTAGGTAAAACTTAGTTATTTATTGAAAGTAACCTTGTCTTAATTTAATTCTAGAAAGTTTCATTTTCAAAATAAAAAAAGCCTTTTTAAAATGTCATTAAGAATATTGGACATAATATTTTGTATAGTTTAAATCATACAAGCATTCATTTTAGCCTTTAGGTTCTTTTATTATTATGCAACTATTGGTAGCCATTTTAGTAATAACATCATATCCTGATATTGAGTTAACCCTCAAATCAGGATAATAATAACTTAAGAGGATACATATTTACTTAGAGAGAATAAGAACCTTTCTTCTGGGTGATGTTCTTATTTATTTAAAAAAAATACTTGTCTATCTCTATTATCTTTAAGCAATACTTTCAAAAGTAATTTTCATATGATTACAGTATTTGTGACAATAAATTTAATTGTGAATCGTTAAAACCATCACTGAGGTTGTGGAACCGCTGTCACACTGGTATCGAGATAGTCCTATCTTGTATATCATTCTACAAATACACAACCGGCTTTGTTTGTTAGCTTTGCAATTACTTTATACTGCGTGAGATGTATATAATTACACTCCAGGGTTTTTACTGTGTTAACATAACTTAAGATAACAAAAAAACAAAATTCACAAAACATTCTCCCCTGAAAATGACATTAAGTGTACAAATACTTGTTGTAATTTATCTATTTAGTTTACGAGTTGCGAATACAAATATTCAAGTAATGACATTTAACTTGTTTTAATGACCTTCATTTGAGCTTATTTTTTAAGACAATTTAAGAGAAATTAAACCATAGTTCTATTCATATTGAGCGCTAATGTTTTGCCTTTAATTAATGTTAATGGAAATAGGACAAGGCATTATTTAATGTCCTTAAACTATTATGAATCAATTATCCATTGTGAGTAGTCACCCAATGAGAGGACAGTTTCCATTACTTAATGATAGAGTAGTAACTTTCACGACTCGCATTCGGCACCGTCTATGGAATCTGTCCTTTAAAGTGCCCCTCGCGGCGGCGGAGGCGGAGGCCGAAGACAGCCGCGTGGCCGTGGCGGCCGGCGCGCCGCTCACGGTGGAGTGCCGCCTGCGCCCCGAGCAGCGCGCCGAGTGGCGTCGCNCTCGCCGCTCGCCTGCGCGCGCCCGCCGCGCGCCCTCAGCACGCCGGCCTCTACACATGCAGCCGCGAGCGCGACCACCGCGTGCGCGTGCTCGTGCTGCCCGCCGCCGGTACCGCCCGCCACCTCTGCCATCTCCGCGGCCTCTGTAGTGCTCGTCGTATCTAGCAGTAGCGCTTCAGTTGTTAGCTAGTCTTGCCTATGTTGAAGTACGCGCTTCATGGCCGTGACGAGAAAGAGTGCTTCCACACGTATTTAACCGATCACCATTTTTATATATTTTTTGAAATTTCTTTTAACTTATCTATTCTAATTTTCCAATTTTGGTTTGACATTAAATTAATTGTAGCTTTTAAGTGCTCATAACAATAAATATTTCTTAATAGTAATAAGTAATGCTATTAGGAAGCCGATAGGAGATAAAAAGAGCTCCTTACACTTTCGTATTTTGACTCGGTGACAGTCTGTAAAGACAAGGTCGATCGATGAGTTTAAAATGGTCAAATATATAACGGCCGTCTTATAGTCGAATACTATAATAATT
Source organism: Heliconius cydno galanthus (assembly GCA_036379175.1). Lineage (NCBI taxonomy): Eukaryota > Metazoa > Arthropoda > Insecta > Lepidoptera > Nymphalidae > Heliconius > Heliconius cydno. The sequence continues at coordinate 7,646 of JAKRZM010000168.1, read as the reverse complement.
TAATATAAACAGGTATAACGCGATCATCTATGGGTAGAGGACCTCAGTATCTACCCATTTCAACTCCATGTCATAGGGGGGCCGAAAAGGGAACTTCGGGCTAAAGCGCAGCAGATTAATATATTGGGGAATTCCTTGTACTCGGTTACGTACTTGTCTCGGTTACTAAGATTTTATTGATTGAAGAATAACTTGTAGGTCTCGACTGTTCATCCTAATAAACTATTGGGCTTGTTTATTTTCCTTTTAGATTTATGCAGTCCGGGTTTTTGTTTTTGTAAATATTTTTTTTAATTTTCACTTTTTTAAGATTCATTATGGTAATGATAATCATGATATAATATACCTTTTTAAAATCCTCGTATTCGTCGTCGTATCCTCTTGAATTTGATAACCATATTATGGTATTCGAAATCAAATTAATTTTTTACACTAAGTTCAATGGCGTCCCACAGCTGCCATGATTATTTTTTAACGTAACCTATCTAAGAACACTTGGGCTGCTAAGACGAATCTAACGATACCTAATTATTAGATATAATTATGTAAATCCGTTCAGCGGTTCTGGGGATATGTGGTAATAAAGAATATTACGTACATACAAGATACGTGCGAAAAACATGACACTTCCTTGGCAGTCGTTTTTTTCCAGAAGTATTTACCTAATTTTAAAAAAGTACTAACGAAATGGAGGCGCTGAGGTCCTCTACCCGTAGACAACCATCATTCGTCATGCATCCGTCGTTCGTGTTACACCTGTAGCTGACTCAGCGGCCGACCTGTTGTCCTCGTTTACACGGACGACCATTCTGCGATTCATAATCAATGTACATTATCTGTATTTTATATGTATGTTATCAGCTCGATTGAGGAGATTAACTAGTTATGTCTTATCCACAAGTATTGTTTGATGTTGAAAAAACAAAACTAAACTCCAATATAATATAATGTGTTCTATGCCAATGCCGGTGTCGCGCCCGGACTCCCTTCCCGAGTTCCCGAGTTAGTTCCGATGTATCAGGGACATTGTCAGCGTTTTCTGTAAATATCAAAATTATTCCACTTACCCATGTTTTTTCTTATAATTGTAATCTAACTATCGTTTGCACGTTTATATTCTCAACCAGTTATATATTTTTAAGTTTTCATTGCTTAAGAAATTTGTAAAGTGCCACAGACCGCCGTCCATGGACTCTATGGAATCTATGGACACTGCCATGCTGCTGTGGATATTTTAAAGATTTACAATATTTACATATTCACTGTTCGTTCTCAAATGTTATCTATTAGCTGTAGAAACTTTTTAGATACACCTTTTACATCCGGAGCACGTAAGCGTTGGTAACTGAGCGTCTCCCAAAGTAATGACAATATATGCATTCAATATTATCGTGTAGGGTATATGTAAGAGTAGCGAGTGGTAGATAGTGGAGTATTTGCGGAGGGCCATATTAAAGCGTGATGTGTTGCAGGCTCGGAGGCCGCCCCCGCTTCGCCGGAGCCCCAGGCCGCGGTGCCCAGCGCTGCCCCGGCCGCCGCCGCCACCCCCGGAGACCTCGCCGACGTGCTCTACGAGGTGCGCGGGAACATCTCGCTGCTGTGCCGGCTGCCCAACGAGAACAGCCTCGCTTACGTCTGGTACGTACTCCAGGACTGCTTATTACTATTTATTTAACAAAGCTACAAAGTAAAAAATAATTAGTAGACTTGCAACAACGAATGTTTGACTTTGACTTGATATTCGACCTAATACAGAATACTTAAGAAAGTGAAAATGGGAATTTATTTTTTCTTCCCTGTTACTATGAATGCCGTCTATCGCGACGCGGCATTCATATTTATTATCGAATAAATCTGTTTCTACTTTCCATTTGATGGGGCTCTCTGTCGGCGGTATTTTTTCTACTATTATCTCGCATCGGCCAAATAGTTTCGCCTAATAACTCTGGGTTCTATTTGTTACATTACTATTTGTTTGTCTTCCGTTAGATCTGAAGACAGACGGCTTTATCACGTATGATAAGGAGTTGGTCGATGAAATCGCTAAAATTCGTACGCTATTTTAAAGTTATCAATATTTTACAATTAGATAACCCACGCTCATTGCCTGTTTCCGTGCGTATAATTGATCGACGTCACCTCTGCCGCGCCCCGCTCCCCGCGCCCCGCTCCCCGCTCCCCGCTGTGCGCAGTGACAGATGGCACTGGCAGTACGCTCTCGTAGAGATTGTTCGGATAACGTGTTGTTGCGCTATCTACATATGTCAAGTGCTTGAGGCAAAAAGGGATCTCAGATAAGCTTAAGAAACATTCACCTATGAGACTAAAAACGTCTTTGAGATATTTATAGATCTGTTTTGACATGACGACCATAGGTTCCGACCTTTAATATCTAGTTTTCTATAGAATTAACGGATTCACCATTTTCTTGAACATATATTTACTTACTTTTTAAGAACATATAGGGTCGGGGCAAAAGTATTTTCGTATTGTTAATACAAAGAAAAATATTTTTTCAGGTATAAATTTTTATTTATTTACAATATGTATGTGCCGTTTTGATCGGTGACTGTAATAAAACCAAACAGTTACATTCAGTACAACCAAAGAGATTGATTACTAATGATATATTGAAAATACTTCTGCCCCGACCTATCATATACATATATTTACTTACTTCGTACTTATATTATAACTCTTTTACAGGAAGAAGAACGGCAGCGACGTGGAGGCGGCGCAGGACCTGAAGGGCCGCTACGTGCTGGAGCGCGGCGGTGCCGAGTTCCACGTGAAGCACTCCGTCGAGGGCGACTTCGGCAACTACTCCTGCGCGCTGGCCGGCCGCGACGACGAGCAGCGCTGGGCCGTGCGCGGGCGCCCCTACCTCAAACTGCCCGCTAACTCCAACGTGGTGGAGGGGCAGAAGCTGAAGCTGGTATGCAAGGTCATCGGCAAGCCCTACCCGCGCGTGTCCTGGCTGTACTCCAACTCGTCCGACGAGGCGGGCAACTTCACGGACGTGCAGGCGGCGCTGGGCGCGCGTGCGCTACTGGCCGCTAGTGAGCAGGGAGTGCCTGATGGCGCGCTGGTGCTGGAGGCGGCAGCGCGCGCGGACGCGGGCCGCTACCGCTGCACGGCGCCCCAGGCCTCCGCACCCGCAGAGACCGTGCTGCGCGTCAAGGACATGTACGCGGCGCTGTGGCCCTTCCTGGGCATCTGCGCCGAGGTGTTCGTGCTGTGCGCCATAATCCTGCTGTACGAGAAGCGCCGCACCAAGCCCGAGCTCGATGACTCCGACACCGACAACCACGACCAGAAGAAGTCCTAGGCCTCGTCGCCCGTCGTCGCGCACTTGTTATTTAGTTAAGATAATCTTACGAAATTATAGAGAATTTTTATCTTATTCGAACTTGTGTATATTCTATACGAACCTAATATAATTGCTTTATTTCTATTGTTTACTCGTGTTGTTCTTCGCACATATCGTTGTATGCTTTTATTATATTTCGCGCAGTCGCCATTTTCATCTCGTTTTAGCGTACTTAAGAGTAATTGTAAACAAAGTAGTGTAATGATTCCCTCGACTGGTGGCTTCCGGCCTCGGCTCCCGCCCCCGCCCCCGCACTGCCACTGTTACCACAACTATCACTACTACTACTACTTCACGTATCAATGTGTTAACGATCAGTTAGATTCTATTTCGACAACAGAAGTCAGGTGGTGTAAGCAGAGTTGTCAGTGTCGGCGGTGTCAGCAGTGTCGACGGTGTCAGCAGTGTTGACGGTGTCAGAAGTGTCGGCTGCTTGCTTACGTGTCATGTGATATAGAGTTGATTGTACCTACGCAATAAATTATTCCGTTTAAATCTGTAATTTTATTTCTCCCTTTTTAAAATCAAACATTCAAGATTTCAACATGAAAAGTATTATGTTCTATATTATAATAAAATAGTTAAAAAAATACCTTTAAATTGAATATATTTGCACAAACAAAATTGGGGGCTTAATATAAATAAAGGAATCATTCCTTTTATCCAAGATTTTTTTATTAGTCTATTTGATTACATCTAAATTAAAAATCAAAGTAATATTTATTAATAAAATTTTACTATTTTGTTCTTGGTTATAATAATAAATTAATTATTCGGACAAGTTCAATTTTTCAGTATTAATTACTAAAAATTTAATACTAATTACATTTCAACGTCTATTTGTCCTTTGGCAAAAGCCTCTTTAATCTCTTTCCATATCAACAGTATATACCAAAGTCAACCTTACACATATATTGCATACATGATATACAAAATACAAAACGATATGATTTAATAGATTCAGGTACATCATTCCGTCTCTGAAAATTATGTCAGTTTTGGCAATCTGAGAGCTGAGTTATTAGAGATCAGGTTAAAGTGACACAATCTACTTCTATAAAATAGGTGATTACCTACTGAGATAAAAAGCAGCATTATCTTTATTTAAACAGTTACATATGCACTAATAAAAGTCTTAAATTAATTAAAATTAACAAATATTTTATTTTCGTAGTTCTATAATTGATTATATTGATTAAGGATTTAAAACTATTTTTCTCTTTTTTACTCCCCTTCTAGATTGCCAATTGAATTGATTACCAAATATTGTAGAATTGAAAAAAAATACTAATTTTTTTAATCCGTATCTTAATTCTTTACATTTGACCACAATTGTGTGTTATTATATCTTATCCTTATATTCTCTTTAAGTATTACTATCGACATCTATCGATACTATCGTTTTCTAGAAGTTCATTAGTGTCGATACTTTTCTGACTGGGAGATACGATACTCAGTGGCGTAGCTAGGGTATTTGCTGCCCGGTGCGGCTTGGGGGACTTGATGCCNGCCCTTTAAAATGTTATAAAGTCGAAAAAACACACTGATCGTCGACTTTGATGCCCTTTTCCTTTTGATGCCCGGTGCGACCGCCCCGCTCGCACCCCCCTAGTTACGCTACTAACGATACTATCGATAGTATTGCATTTGTCTGATAGTATTGTACCCTTTTGAACTATCGATAGTTTCGATACTATATATTTTAATTTTAATCGATCGGATGGGCTTTTTTAGATTAAAACTATCGATAGTTTGGCAACACTACCCATAGCAGTATTCCAAAGGATAAAATACTATGAAAATAGCTGGGTCATACTCATATGACTGTTATGTTACAATAGCAATAATAAATAAAAGAAAATAGAACTATTTTTCATTCTAAATTTGACTATGCCTACCCCGTTATGATAAGTGGATAGTCTACACATCAAAATTTTAAAAAAAATGTAAAGGAAAAAAATTTAATTCCATCATTTGTCCCCTTCTGTGGACTGTTCAGATTCGTAGTTCATAGTTTCAAAAATATGTAATTTATGTTATTACGCCAGTGTCATCAAAATCACACATATTTTCAGCGTAGAATATACTTGAGTTAATTTTTTATTGGTAATTTCCAAAATATGCTTCAGCCTTTTTACTATAATTTCTAATAAACTAGCTGTTACACGTATATGACTCACTCACAATGGCTTTAAAGGAGTATTTTTGAAATCTCACTCGCCATTTCTCTATCCTTGAAAACTAAAGACCATCGCTGATTTTCGATTGGAAAATCTTTTTGTAGACATATTTTCTGTTACTCTAGGTATACACAGGAATACACCACATAAAATACTATTCATAATAAAAATTTATGCTGTAATGTCAAAATATTTTTTTTGTTTAATTGTTTATGCTTGCGCTAGTAAAATTAAACTAACAGCTTTTTGCTATTTTATAATGACCAAAATAAAATCAATATATCGTATTTATATCTTGAAAAATTAAATGTAGATGTTTCAGATTATACTTAACATATAGCATTTTACAAGTGTCAAGTGGTGTAAGTCATTAGCTTAAATAACGAAATCTTAGCTTAGTTAGCTTTTATTACATTGTTCCAGCCACATTGCCCTATTCAAATAGATCTGGGGTGCACAAAAGCAATGAAGAGAAGAAAAAACGAAGACGTGAGACAATTAGAGCTAAACAAGATGATATTATTAACTAATATCGTGCCATGATATCTATAAAACAAAACATTGATCATCATCACCAGCTGATGATTTACATATTAGCTTCTGAATCATCACCGGCTGCGAGTCGGAAGCTAATAACTGCAACACAGTTAACACTACTGCAGTTATATAAAATCGAAAGGTCACTCACTCATCACGAAATCTCAGAAACTACAAGTGCTAGGAATCTCAAATTTTGCATAGGAGTTACTTATAGGACGTAGGTGCTCGCTAAGACGGGAATTTGCAATATTCGACTTCTAAGGGGTTGTTTTGGGGTCGAAAGTTTGTATGAAACTTCGTTACTACAAATGCTAGGAGTCTCAAATTTTGCATAGACGTCACTAGGACGTAGTCATGGAGACAGAAATTAATAATAACATAGTTCACGCGGGTGAAACCGCGAGCGGGCCGCTAGTAAATTATATAATTATTATCAGAAACTTATAGTTTGTCAACGGAATATGGAGCGAAGTATGCTGAATATAAGGTTAAAGGATAAATGGACTACTACAAAAATAAGGAAAACAACTATGGTGAGTGATGTGATACAAAAAATAAAAAAATTGAAGTGGAACTGGATTGGACACACTATGAGAACGAATAAAAATAAATGGACTAAAGATGTAACAGAATGGTATCCTAGAAACGGAAAGAGGCAAAAAGGTCGTCAAATAAAAAGATGGGAGGACGATCTACCAAAAAGATGGAGGAGGTTAACTGGGAACAGAGGACAGTGGAATAAGATGGGGGAGGCCTATGTCGAGAGACAACGTGATCAAAAAAACTGATTAAGAAGAGATAAGATTGAGAATTAATTACTTTTTTAATGTTTAGTTTTAGTTTTTAAATTTTATTATATAGTTTACTCTGAAATGGTCAGTGAATAAAGGCTTATTTTATTTTTATTTATTTTTATAATTATTATGTTTCTCTCTTAAGATTCACGGGTTAAAAGAACCCGGTCCTTTGGAAGGCTTGCGTGGGGACACAGGTACAACACATGGAGGCCCCTAAGAGAATATACAAATATTTTACTGTGACGCATCAGCCGGGATCTGACAACTACCTGTGGTTGCCCAGCGATGGTTGCCGGTTAATGCATAGGAACTATGGAAAATATGGAAATCTAAACTAGGACTATGGAATGGAATTTGGATGGACTGGCTATTGGATGAGACTACCGGACTTACAATAGTCTCAAATTGAATGGTTGGTGGACGGTGACTCGCCTCCCACTAGATGGGCCCCCACAAAGCGGCGTAATGCCTCGGGCGCAACATCAGGATGGTCGCCTAAGGGTGTAGAGAGAAGCAGCAGCAGAGCTCACCATCATGAGGAGCTCGTGAGCGGAATTCCCCGTTATTATGAATTACGTTTGAGCGCTTCCACTCTTTCGAGCATTTAGCTCTTGCGCTCCACTCTGCCGGCCTATAAAGGAACGCCAGAGGCGGGGGATAGATTACAACTCCCCTCCGGAGGAGTCAGGTCCGTGGGGTCGCTACTCCCCAACAGCTCGCCACAAGCTGCCCTGCGGGTTTATTATTATTCTCTGAAAA
>JAKRZM010000167.1:178369-191754 GCA_036379175.1 Heliconius cydno galanthus | reverse complement strand
GACACTCCGTTCCCCACTTTCTTTGTGTGGATCGAACCCACAACCAGACTTGTCCACGACTGACCTTACACTTTATATAAATAAAAATAATTATATAAATTAAAGTACGTATTCTCTTGCTCTTGGTTACCGTAATCTTGAATTTGTCATGACTTTCAAAGTTTTCGTTTCCATCAGCTTCAGATCGTAAGCACTCGTCTAATTCTAACAAAAACCTTAGTGTAAATGTAATGTAGAGCCTTGATTATAAGATGGAATTATTATTTTAATGGTATTCTGTTGACAGATAGAAAAAACATTTCTTTTATTGTAGAACAAAATAATTGTCAATATTTATTTAGAAAAAACTACATTAGTATAAATTTTCCAAGAATATTATAGTATAACTTTAGTACAATAGGAACAAAGTTGTGTTTTTGTATTTTGCATCTACTAATGTGTAACTAGTGTAATTTGCCATAAACTAATTATGTAAAATATATATTTTAACGTGCACCTACTTTTAGACCAGTAGTCAAGCTTTAAGCATAATGTGAGATGCAGAGGATACCCTAGAGCTAAGACACCCCATTCCCCATAATGTCATTGGTATTCCTCACTTTCAACCGAATTCATGTGGTGTTGTATTTTAAGTGGCGGAACGTAACGCTGCGCTATGTTTCATTACCAGAGCGAGGAAATGGAGAGAGGAGAAAATATTGAATATTTCATTCCCTCGAATGAGAACAAACCCACGTCGTTTTTACAGTGACCTTGCACTTCGACGGCCTCATCCCAAATCATTAATATGGTGATCATAACCTGTCCAATGCATAATAATTTATTTACGATTTGAGACAACGTAGATAATAAGTCAATAAAAAAATTGTATGATGCTAATAAATATTTATTTTATTATAATTTCAGGCAAATATAATATTGTAATAGGTACATTTATAGTAATTTCGTCATTCCAGGTTTCTGAAAGAGAACAGGATAGTGAGAAAATTGTTATGAAATATAATGTAAAATAAAAAATAAATAAAACTCTTAACCCGGTTAATCAGGAACCGGGTAAACTGTGTACCTATACGTGAACCACGTTCGATTTGTCGAACTTCCAGAAATGTACAAAACTTTAATACACGATATATCCGGTTTAAGAGTTTCATTTACAATGTGTAAAAGTTGCGAAAATCAAAGATTTTATATGTCGTAATCCGTGAAAGTCGAACAAACATCCACAAAATTTTCACATTTATTATATTAGTAGGATATGTAATTTAGGCAAAGAAAGAACAATAAAGAAACTCAAAAGAGTAATACCATGATGGGATCCAAAGTTATTTATTAATTTGAGCATTCTTTGCTGTGGCGAGATGTGCATTTTCCTGCGACACAGTTACCCTGACGGCCATGGCAATTGAGGATAACTGCTTTATGATTAGAAAAGCAATGAAGTGCTTGTTTACAATTTATACAGAAGTTCTGCGGGAAAAAATATGAGAGTTATTACTATACTTTTTTGAAAAAAAAAAGGATGCCTTTTTTTGTATTTTAAATAATTATTATATATATTTGGAAGTTAAGTATTTATAATTATATTTTTAATATTATACTGTGTATTAAAATTTAGATAATGATATGAGAACGCTTATTTTTGATAATAGAACGATGACATACCGAACAATTATTGAAGGGTTGTTTGGGTTTAGGTTTGTTGTTGTTGTTGTTATGTGCACTTCCATTCTTTTTAGAGTTTTCAATTTTCTTGCTTGGATGCTTTTCATCAGATGCATATTCCACGTCGGGAGCTAAATAACTATCCTCTTCAGCAAAAATAACATTAACAGCTACCTAAATCGTAAGACAAGTTTATAATGGTTGTATTTGAAAGGTTTTAGATATGTAAAAGTTTAATAATTCTTTTCGATACTTTTTTTAATGTAAAATAAAATTATTTAAATGGTACGGTGAAAAAGAGACTAATAAAATTATCTACTGTTAGCGTGGGTCTCAAATCTTACAATCTAACTAAGAAACTAAAATAAATTATAATCTGACTTACCAGCGCTGTTACAAAAGCAAATATTATGTTGCAGACTCCCATTTTAGTTGCTTAATTCGTTGTGTGACAACACTGGTTCTGACGTTATTTAATAGAGTAAGTCATCGAGACCAATTGACCTTATATACTTAAAATTTAACACGATTTATGCTAATCATCTATAGTTTACAGGGTTATCACTAGGTGATATATTTTAATTTTAATTACGTACTATATTTTGTGTGAAAAAGCGGCTAGAATATTACTCAATAAAAATATCTAGGTCATATTTAGGTATGATAACACTCGATGAAGGTCATAATTTACTTGTATCCTTGGGGGGGTAGCGAGAGATAACAGAGGGCTAAATGCTACGGTCTCTGCATACCTCTTTCGTTTCGGCACTGTCATCGGCTTTTTTTTAACCGAACTGCAGGAAACCCTGTTACGGATACTGCCCCGAGTTGGGACTTGAGCGGGTGGGGCTCGCTGACTGACAGATGTAGACCGTCCAATTACCCACTAAAACCTCACGGTGCTCCTTCTGCCGACCGCCACAGGCCGCGAGTCACCGGGACTAGAGTCTTCCGCGAAACGCGGCAGCAGCAGCCTACAAAGACACGTGGCGGAGTCAAGGGTGAGCAGGTGGGTCGGCTACTCGGAGTAGCGCGCGGCAGTTAAAGGAACTAGCAAGGGTCATAAAGCAATATAAGCAAGAGCATTTAAATGAAATTAAGGATTTTTAAACAATGTCTATAATTTCTTAAATCAACTGCTAGAATAAAAGTAAAAAAGTGCTATCTTCATGACTGTTCAGGTAAATAAAATTAATAGATTATACGATATTTTATTTCATTTATGTATATTTGTTTACGTACTATGTTAACCCTCGAAAACAACTTGTATTATTGTAGATTTAGTACAATAAAATAATAATAGTTACAAAGAGGTATTAAAACAATAAAGTAAAAACAATTCATAAGATAGTGTTCCATGACCAATTCAGTATTGATAAAAGAGAATAGCGACACAAGGACTGAAAGATACCTATCTATATTCAAATTCAAAATATTCTTTATTCAAATAGACTATTATAAGCACTTTTGAATCGTAGAATGAACATATGAACATAAAGCTACCACCGGTTCGGAAGGCAGTTCTGCTCAGAAGAGCCGGCAAGAAACTCAACAGTTGCTCTTTTCAAAGTCAATGGTATAGTTTAATTATTACATTAGCTGGCAACTACCCTGCATGACATTCAATAGAGATTAATTCCATACATGTTTATCCTCTAAATGTTCTGGAACAGTGTAATAAGCTTTGCTTGTTAGCATTTTTTTACAGATATTTTAAATATTTAAATTTGATAGTGGCAACCTGCGAAATTTTATTATATACATATACGAGTACTCAGACCTCAGGCCAGACCTATTCAAATACTCAGAACCATAATTCATTCACTTTTTGGAGGCGAAAACTTGGTTTAACAAGCTTATCTTTAATTCTCGTTCCTATTGTATGTCTCTTATAATATACAAACTGTGAAGCAACTGTAATAATACCTGAATCTTTGAAAACATCTCGCAGAGAATCTCGAGCTCTTAGATTATCACGATTATCTTTTTTGGAGAATAAATATTGAATTTACGTCTGAAATACTGCCCCATAGCATTCCATAAGATAAGATAACATACATATTATCTCTATTATACAGAGTAGAAACGTCTACACTCCTTTTAAGGGAGCAGTATATAAGGAAAATAATTTCAAACCCATATCTAAAAAAAAAAATAAGATACGTCAACAGTTTAGACGTAAGAATTTTTTTTCACTTCACGATACTTATTACATGTGATGCAGTTACCAATAACGTAAAACCGATTATCTAAAATACCGATAGCTACTGTTTAGAAGTGAATGAATTTTGGCATTGTAATATTTCAAAGCNTGAGAAGAGCCGGCAAGAAACTCAACAGTTGCTCTTTTCAAAGTCAATGGTATAGTTTAATTATTACATTAGCTGGCAACTATCCTGCATGATATTCAATAGAGATTAATTCCATACATGTTTATCCTCTAAATGTTCTTGAACAGTGTAATAAGCTTTGCTTGTTAGCATTTTTTTACAGATACTTTAAATATTTAAATTTGATAGTGGCAAACTTAGAATACACTGTGAAATGTTATTATATACGTATACGAGTACTCAGACCTCAGACCAGACCTATTCGAATACTCAGAACCATAATTCATTCACTTTTTGGAGGCGAAAACTTGGTGTAACAAGCTTATCTTTAATTCTCGTTCCTATCGTATGTCTCTTATAATATACAAACTGTGAAGGAACTGTAATAATACCTGCATCTTTGAATACATCTCGCAGAGAATCTCGAGCTCTTAGATTATCACGGCTCTTTTTTGGAGAATAAATATTGAATTTACGTCTGAAGCACTGCCCCATAGCAGCATTCCATAAGATAAGATAACATACAAATTATCTCTATTATACAGAGTAGAAACGTCTACACTCCTTTTAAGGGAGCAGTATATAAGGAAAATAATTTCAAACCCATATCTAAAAAAAAAAATAAGATACGTCAACAGTTTAGACGTAAGAATTTTTTTTCACTTCACGATACTTATTACATGTGATGCAGTTACCAATAACGTAAAACCGATAATCTAAAATACCGATAGCTACTGTTTAGAAGTGAATGAATTTTGGCATTGTAATATTTCAAAGCAATTCTCAGGATAGTTTTTATCATGGAGCATACAGTAATTTTAATAGGAAAATTATCAAAAAAAAACCGATTTCGTTAATTTCATTCGGATCTCATTATCAGAACTTAACCAAACTTTCATCAAACTACCTCTGATGTGTACCCTTTCCGATAAAATATAACAATCGAAATCGGTTGGTATTGAGTTATTCATCCGTTTGTCGCGCACATATTTAATGCAAATTAAAGAGTTATGTGATTTTCTCATAGATACCATGGTCAGAAATGGACCATATTAAATTAAGGCCACACGGGAAGCGTGGGTGTGGGTTCGATCCCCACTTCGAAGAATGAATTATTATTTGTTACTATTTATGAAGTTGCAAGTAGCATGAACAAACACAAAGACAAACAGACAATGGTTCGCTCGTACATAGTATGTGACATTGTAAATGTGGAAAATTTTAATCTGTTCATGTAGGCATGAGACAAAATATAAAGAAGTACTGTTTCTCAAACTTAATGTAACTTTTTAATTTGATATAACAAAAACGAAATAATTAGAAAACTACTTTAAACTTAACGAAACAACAAAAAACAATGAAAATATCTGGAAACATTACTCTCGTATCAAAAGTTTGGTTGCTTATCCGTATTTAGTATTGTTTCCTCATATTCGTTTCCCTTTTGTGGCAACTGAAGATAGGTAGGTGTAGTAATTATAAGAAATAAGTCGCGGTTTTAAGATTACCTTTTGCAGTAATCTAAGATATATAGGTTTAATTAATTATAATTGTAACGGAATTTTTTTTATATATAGAACAATAACTAATTAAAATGAACGAATTAGATAATATTTTTAAGGTTTTAGTGCCTAAAATTGACGGAAATTCAAATTTTAGCAAGATTTATTAGCTTATGCCATCAACTGGTACTGTAATTTATTAGCAACAACTCCGATAGCAATTTAATTAGTATTGCTCTTGCAAATGGTATGTTAAATAAAATCACAGGCTCGGCAGCACGTTTAATAAATACTAGTGGTATTCCATCAGACATTCGTAATACACGAATTAATAATTTTTCAGATCAGGGATATAATATCTCCCAGATGTTTAATGAAAGTTGCCAAAATTTATTCAGGACAATAATGACATAATTACATTACATGAGGAAATTTGTACAACAATGGAAGTTAAAAGGGTTTTATATCAGAAATTATTTGTACAAGATGAATTAAATATTTACTATATATTGACAGGCCTGAAATGAACGCGATAGGACTAAGGACCTCCAGAACATTTGTTCTCAGCCTTTTAGGATAAATTTTAAAAACAATATTCTACAATTTAAGCCACTCTTTCAGACTAACTATCCATACCGTAATAACTTTGTAACTAACCCACAACAGACTTTACATAGACAACACTTAGGCCCATCACGTACCCAACAAATATTTAAAGCACAACCCCCAAACTATAATCCCCATAACGCATTTAGAATTATCCTACGTGATGCACCCCCAAAATTTAACTCGATTTCTCAATCAGCTCGTCCTATGAGCGGTGCTAGTAATTTTGTGCCTAGAAATTTACCATTTACTAAATATATTGCGGGTATAATGGAAACCCACTTCCGTCTCATTATTTTACACAACTAGTATGAAGATTATAATTATGATGATTATTATTATGAAAATCCATTCTAGTCATCTCAAACTTACAAACCAATTGTAGAAGAACTTCCGTCAACAACTGTTAGTACATACATACATACAAAGTAGAAGTAACTAAAGTACATGCTGTAAGTAGATGTACATGTGTAAGTATTCTGTAACGATTCGCAGTTTTTCTAAATTTAATAGTATAGATTATATTACATTTTTATATAAGTTCCATAATTCTTTCAACGTTTTCGTAGGTACGGATTAATTAGAAAAATGGGGAGCAACTATATATTTCAAATATATATTTCATGTAATTTAAATTTATACGAAAATATTATACCGGCAGGTATATATGATAAATATCCTATATCGAATATATTGGATAAATTAGGTAATTGCCAATATTTTAGTAAGTTAGACCTTGCTAGCGGGTTTCACCAAATTGAAATGAACTCCGCCGACATTTCTAAAAACCACTTTTAACGTAGAGCATGGGCATTTTGTGTTCATAAGAATTGGAATGGAAAACTGGCCACTGATTGGGGGTCGGCTCGAATCAGGGTGATATAACGGCTTCACCGGTGGCTTCTTCTTTAAGTAATTATTGTTTTAATTATCTTTTCATATTATAAATCCGTCAGCTGCCGATGCTCCTGTTGCTCCCTGCTTCTCCTTTATCATCACCCCAGCGCGGCCTGTTACGCAGCTAAAAATATTTTGACTTTTACCATCGGTAAAGTAGCTTCCAAAAAACTTGTACCCTCGTTACTAAACTTTACGAACTTCTAAAAGTACTAAACAAACTTTTTTGACGGGTAATTATTTTATGAACATGTTTTCTAATGTGTTAATATTTGATCAAAAGAATTAAAANAAGCGCTGGTTGGATGTCGTGATGCAGGACATGAGAGCCAATGGTCTAACCACCGAGGACGCAAAAGATCGTGCAAAGTGGAGTAGGTTAAGTAGGAAGGCAGACCCTGGCAATAGCCGAGATTAATGCCAGGAGGAAGAAGGAGACGTATGCCTCTATAATTTTAAATACAAGCGAAATTAATTATTGATACACGATTGAAAACGACTTATTAGCGAAAGTTTGGGTTACAAAGTATTTCCGCCCCTATTTGTTTGGAAGAAAATTCAAAATTATTACAGACCATAGACCACTTCAGTGGATTATGAACTTTAAAGAGCCCAATTCCCGACTGACTCGATGGAGATTAAAATTAGGTGAATATGACTTTCTCCCCGTTTTCCGACGGAAATCTGGCCACTGATTAGAGTTCAGCTGGAATCGGGGTTATATAATGGCCTCACCGGTGGCTTCTTCTTTAAGTAATTATTGTTTTAATTATCTCTTAATAATATAAATCCGTATTCTTTGAAATAAACAACACCGCACCGTCGTCGGCTGGTTCCTGCGTTATCCCTATGCGTCCTTTGTCATCACCTCCGCGCGGCCTGCTACAT
This sequence comes from Heliconius cydno galanthus, assembly GCA_036379175.1. NCBI lineage: Eukaryota > Metazoa > Arthropoda > Insecta > Lepidoptera > Nymphalidae > Heliconius > Heliconius cydno. The sequence goes on along the minus strand of JAKRZM010000167.1, from coordinate 183,869 downwards.
AGCTAAAAATATTTTGACTTTTACCGTCGGTAAAGTAGTGTCCAAAAAACTTGTACCCTCTTTACTTAACTTTACGAGCTACTGAAAGTACTAAATAAACTTTTTTGACGGGTAATTATTTTATGAACATGTTTTCTAATATGTCAATAATTGATCAAAAAAATAAAAAAATTAACGGTATTTTTCAACCAATTTACAAAATTACGAATATCTGGGCGAGTACTTGATCGGTTTTTTATATACAATATTGGAAAGAGGACAATTAAAAGAAAAAAGACATGAAAGATATTTATTACAGTACCATATTACATAAATATATTAAAATACATTGAACATCGTTTTTCAAATTCCAAGTTTCCTGAAAGAGAACAAAATAATTAAGGAATGTTATGAATAAACTCAAAAGCATCAAAAGTCAAAATGGCTATGTAATTTTCTTACTACAATAAATATCGTATTGCAATAACTGAAATCAGTAAATGTATTTATTTATTTATTTATTTATATTTATTTATAATAATAAATAAATAAATAAATAAATATAAATATCCATTGCCATACACTGTTTAATTTTTTTTTCAGGTCTTTCGGTAATATCGTATATATTTATTTAATATAGAGTGTTTACTTTAAGTCCGATTTCAGGAACAGAAATATTCACTGTGTTATCAATAGCAATGTAAATTATTTAAAATAACTAATAAAACATACAAAATATAGCAAAAATATTGTTGCTGAAAATTGAGACCGAAGTGGTAATGGATAATAATAGTAAAAATAATGGATAATAATTCCCAAATAGTCTGCATTTTTCATATTTTGTGAATATCACATAATTTAATTATGTATTTAATTCTGTTTTACATTCAGTGCCACTGCTTAACTTGCCTTGTTTGCCATTTGCCTTAGATTAGAATTAAGTATTATTAAAAAAAAATGTTCAAAGAATGATGAGAACCTCAAAGAAAGAGAGAGATTACCATTAAGCAGAATTGCATTCACTGCCAGCGAACAATGAGCATATTCCTCCATTGCAGTAGGGTAAAAGACCGCGGCAGTTGCTACCTATTGCTATATCACCATAAAGGCAGCGAACCGCTTGTGTGCAACTTAAACAGTAGCCGGTGCCCTGTAAGTTTGGAAATTGTTAAATAATATGATAAATAAGAGTTATTTTAAACACAAGCAGATTAACAATATTCAAATCGAATGTTCGTATAAGAAATAGATTATCTGTATAAAAAAATTAACAATGCACAGTAATAATGATAAATAATAATTGATACAACAGATAATAATTTTTAAAACAGATAAAGTAACAGACTTTTCAGATTATCATATTTTTTAGGGTTTCGTATCTTAAAAACAAAAAAAATGGAAACTTTAGAAGATTACTTTTTTGTCCGTCCGTCCGTCAATTTATCTGGAGATCGCGAGAAGGTGTCAAGCTAAAATTAATATCAAATATTGAAGTCTACGGGCCCTTAGAGCACGGAAAGGGTAAAGCTTCTAAGTCAACACAAAAAAGATACGAGCATTTTTGCATCCTTTTCGCTGCATTTTGTACAAAACTCGCCGCATATTCAAAACCTTAAGGATAATTCCCGTGGAAATTTAGCAAGAAATTACAATACAAATAAAGGAAAACCTAAAAATGAAAATTTATTGGTATTTTGTAAAAAAATAAAAACAAACTTATATTTGTTGTTCATTTCATACAAAATGAGTACATTCACCTGCAAATTTAAATTCGTCACTTTTACTCGACGTCTAAATCTAGGGCATTTCTCGAAACTTGGCAAGAAGTGAGAACTTGCAGTATAAGTCAAGAAAAAATCCAAAAAATGGAATTTGATGTTTATATTATCGATAAAAAACTACTGCAAACTTACAATTGTAGTTATTTTTATACAAAATAAGTAAATATGCCCGCAAACTTAAGTTCGTCAAATTTTAAATGTTTTTGTTAACTTTTATTAGTTCCCGTTGATCTATTGATTGATTGTAGTGAAGACATACCCGTGTGGCGTTACATGTAGTAGTAAATACAGAGGGAAGTAAAAGAGCCAATGTTCTTTCTTGCTTTTCTTCGTTATCATTTTCTTCGTTTTGTGGTCCATGATTTTCTTCTCCATCTTGTTCTATTGGATTTTTCTCAGCAAAAATAAAGTTTACAGCTACCTGAATTATGAGATTAATTTATTATTTCAAAATTTGATGTAGAAATGCTACAAAGCTTGAATTATTATTCTTTTTAAATATCAAAAATAATATCACAGTTAATGTGTGTCCAAGCTACCATTTGTGTTGGTTACAAACTTTTTACGAAATCTAAAAAATAATCATTATTTCAAAAATGTAACAGAGATCTTATATTAGTTGAAAAGAAGATATCACAGGACTCGTGGCAATGTAGAGAAGATCCACAGAAGATAAGGTACAGAAAATAAAATAAATAACAATCCAACTTACCAGCGCTGTTAGAACAGCAAATAATAAATTGCCCACAGCCATTATTGGTGTTTAATAGTGGTCGTTCTGTAAGAGCTCGACTGATCCGGAAAATAGTTATAAGTTGACTTTATATACTTCTAGCACATAATACGATTTATGCTAATTGCATATTTGTTATAGGGCTGTCAAAACTGTTAACTCTACCTATTTATTAATTGGATAATAGGTATATATTACAAAGAAAATAAAGTAGCTTAATAATATTAAAAAAAAAAACCGTTAATTGTAGGAAGCGTCCATCCAGTGTTCCCAATTTTAGGATTGAAAGTCACCGGGAAATATAACTTCAAAAATAAAATATTATAACGAGTTACAGTGGGTTTATAATGATTTAAAGTAATTAATATTTGTTAAAATAATAATATTAATTAAAAGAACACATAAATAAATGGAGGCTGTCGTAGCACAGGGGTACAAGCAACTGTAGGTAGGTTTGATCCTACTCGAGGAATTAAATATTTAATATTTTTCTGCTATAGTAAACTGGCAAAGCGCGGTGTTGAGTTCCGTCTGTTAACACGCTATGCTTCAAGCTTTCGGCGGAAAGTGGGCAACGGAGGGTCTTAAATGCACATGACAAACACAAACACATACTAGGTGTCCAGGTTCCCACTTCTTTTCCACTATCTTTTTACGGGATACAGCGTAAAACAAAAATGAGTTAAGAGTTAAATGCTTGCTAAATGCGACACGAATAATAAGGACATTTACAAATTTTTTTTCTATATATATATACGGTCACCCCTCGTATATTATACAAAAAAAAACAACGTTTATCTTTGTAGGTGTAGTATAATAAAATAATAGCAGTATCATACGCCATATTAAAGTATAATATGTGTGAAAGGACTCGTGAGGTCGTGATGCTTGGCACTGTGTACAGTTGAAAAAAGCAAATGGCGACGCTAGTACCGGTGAAAGAGATAATACGTGTTATATTACGTAAATGTAAATGTTATTTATGTAATATTTGTTAGGTTAGGCAGACAGCAGGGTAGGCAGAGGGAACCTAGTGTTAAGACACTTCGTTCCTCACTTTCTGCCGAATGCTGGAGGCATTGCGTATTGAGTGGCAGAACTCAACGCTGCGCTTTACCTCGACATCAGAGCGAAGAAATGAAAATATAAATAAAATAAAAAAATAAAAATAAAAAAGCCTTTTATTTCTTGCTAAAGTAAATTACAACTATTCTTAGGTTAGTTACATTTTTTTTTGTTGTTCTTAATATATATATATTTATTATTTAAATTTATGTTATTTTAGGGTTAGTAACGTAATGTATATTTTATTATTTTAATATTATTATTTATTTTTCTTTTTATTTGTTTATTTATTTCAATACATTTCGCATGAAAATATAAATGAAAATAAATATTTCACTTTTCCTCAAGTGGGGATCGAACCCACAACCGTCGCGTTACAGTCACACCGTTGTGCCGCCACGACGGCCTCAAACGTAGATATATAACCCTGGTATATGATAATAATAACTAATAATATACTTATTAAGAAATTCCTAAGTGTGGAATAACACTTTAAATAATATTTTCAGCTTCACGCTGTGTCCCGCGCAGTTAAGAGTTTAAAACACTTCGTGCTCCATTTTCTGCCCAATTCTAGAGGCAGTGCGTGTTGAGTGGCGTAAGTCAACGCCGCGCTTTGAAATATAAATTTAAATAAGTATTTCATTCCCTCGAGTGGGGATTGAACCTATAATCAGTCGCGTGCACCACTTTGTGCTCCTACGCCACGACTGGCCTCGTAAATAAATAAGGTTTAAAAAACAGTTTTAGTTATAAATCTTCTCCTCTCATGGTAGTGCATTATCCAGCAGATCAAAATAAATCTCTCTATTCGCATATACTCGTCGCTGGTTTTTATAGTTTCTGATAAGTTTAAAAAAATATTTAGATTTTAGCTGGGGCTTTAATTAAATGATGAAGTAAAAAATATATTTTGAATATGAGACTTACTGTTTTTGCCCAAACTAAATTTGCAGTAACTCCGGTCTCTAAACGAATGAGAAAATTTTTTTTCATATAGTACAGATTTTTAATAGGTCTTTATATACGACTGTAACATAATTATGCTGTATAAAACTTAACGTCCCACTTCTGAGCATGATATGAACAATATTAAAAATATATTTGCATGAACAATTTAAAATTATATTTTTAAATTAGATTAAAATTAAATTAAATTAGCTTCACGCTGTATCCCCCACACAACATAGACAGGCAAAAGGAACTTAGTGTTAAGACACTCCGTTTCCCTCTTTCTGCCGAATTCAGGATATTATAATTTAATATATTTTTAAACAATTCATATATTCGACTATTTTCTGCTGTTAATTTTTTATGGTTATTTTTTTATGTGTAACTAGCGTTATTTGCCATAAACTAATTATGTAAAACTGTATCTTTTAACCTATACTTTTAGACCAGTAGTCAAACTTAACTTATCAACAGTGCAAAACTAATTTAACTAAGTGGTTGGTAGAGTTAAGTTATGCACAGACAGAGGACTAGGCTTTAACTAAATAACACGAAACACCCACACCCAAAAATCCACACGCTCACGCATTTGTTTATAAACTTTCTCTCATCATCAGCATCACCATTTCAGCATCACCATTTCAGTGAAATGTTTAATTGTTATTTTATTATTGTTATTATTTTTTAATTGATTCATTCATTCATTCATCATTAATTTTTTAATCTATCTCATTTATATTAATGTTTTAATGTTATGATAATTAGTATTGTTATTATTATTTTATTATTTATTTTTTTGTATTTTAATTTTTACTATTTATTGCTACAATTTTTATAATTTATATTGTATACATTATTATATAGAAGGACGGCTGCGAGGCGGGAGCTAATAACTGCAACAAAGTTTATACTACTGCAGTTATTAACGACTAGCGGACGCGCGCAGCTTCGCTTGCTTATTTAGGAGTGAATTCTAATAAACCACGAAACA
>JAKRZM010000167.1:147715-158054 GCA_036379175.1 Heliconius cydno galanthus | reverse complement strand
CTTACATATCATAATCGTAGACAAACTGCAACAGACAGGGGTGTGGCAATCTAGTCAGTGTGATCTTTTTATTATATAAATTCTACTATTTTATATAATTTTATTATATTAAAATTGTTTAAGTTTAGCTATTAATTATTATATTCTAAGAATGATATATATTTTTTAATAAATGTCATTAAAATTAACAATAATCTTTCAATTAATTCAAATATGGGGAGTTTTTTATATAGGTTTTAGTGGGTAGTAGATTATTTATCGAAGATGCTGAAGATCGAGCTCAGTGGCGTGCCATTTGAGAGGCCTATGTCCAGCAGTGGACGAGGACAGGGTGATGATGATGATGATGATGATGATGATGATGATGAGATTATTAATATCGATGTAAGGTCATATAAATATTAGTAGCATTACCATGTCTTATTTTAGAGTGCGTAAGATGCTTAAGTAAAGTTATTCTTTTGAAAAACAAAACAGTCAAGTGCGAGTCGGCATCGCCCACCAATTTCATGATTGTAGGTCAACGGGGAAAACCTATAAATGTTATCGAACTCACAACCCCGACTGGCCTATATTCTTTCTAATATGTGTAAAGCCAGGCAAATAAGCACTTCTGAACCTCTACAATGTATTCCTCGATGCTCGATGCTTAAATAGGCCTCCAGCTAGAAAGGGATTATCTGCTAAGGAAGTCCGTTAACATGTAACGGACATATGTAGTACATTCTAGAGCGTTTTAGNTAGGAAACAGGACAATTAAAAGAAATAAGACGGAAAATGAAAGAAATGAATAATATTTATTACAGTACCATATTACATAAATATTTTATTATACATTGAAAATAGTTAATCGTATTTCAAGTTTCCTGAAAAAGAACAAAATTAATAATTAATTATTAAACTTGTTTTAAGAATAACAAAAAAATCATTAGACATTTCTTTAATCGCTTTTTCTTCGGCGAAGGAAAAGTCCAAGCGTTTACTCATGGTTTATTTAATATGTAAAAAAAACAATATAAAAATACAAACACCGACGATATTAAAATGTGTCATATGTTTTGTTTTTTTTAAATTATTCTATTAAAGTTTAGTACTATTTAGACCGAAGTGGTAATGGATTCTAACCCAAATAGTGTGCATTTCATATTTTGTGAATTTGATGATCTATTTAGTTCTATTTTAGAAAGATACGATTAGAATTAAGTATTATTAAAACAATAATTCAAAGAATGATGAGAAATTCAAAAGAGAATTACCATTATATTCAAAATAATTTAGCCAGATTTGCATTGTTTCTCAGGGATGTCAGAGCATTCTCCTTTATTGCAGTAGGGTAGAATATCGTAGCAGATGGTAACAATTCCACTTTTAGCAGAAAGGCAGTGAACCGCTCTGGTACAACTTATACAGTAGTCGGGACCCTTTAAGTTTATAAATTGTTAAATAATATCATAAATATATATGAGTTATTTTAAATACAAAAAGATTAATAATATTTAACTTGAATGTTCAAGCCATCGTTGCGCAAGGGGCACAAGGATGTGACTGTAACGCGAAGGTTGTGAGTTCGATCTCCACTCGAGGGAATGTATTATTATTTCCTAATATTTTTATTTCTTCGCTCTGGCACCAAGGCAAAAGCCTGGCGTTGAGGTCCTAAGGTCCCTTAGAGCACAGAAAAAGTCAAGTTTCAATATGCGTGAACTTAGTTCGTCAAATTTAAAATGTTGTTTATTATTTTTCATTAGTTACCGTTGATCTATTGAATAGAATGTAGTAAAGACATACCCGTGTGACGTTACAAAACTTAGTTAATGCTGTTCCTCTAGTAGAGGCGTCCAATGAAAGAGAGTTTGTTTCTTCTTGCTTTTTTTCGTTATCATTTACTTTGCTTGGTGGCCCATGGTTTTCATTTCCATCTATTTGGTCGTAAGCGAAATCATCTAGTTCTAACGGATTTGCCTCAGCAAAAATAAACTTTACAGCTACCTGAATTATGAGATTAAATTATTATTTAAAAAGTTTTGTGTAGAAATTAGAAATGTTACTAAGCTTGAATTATTTATGGAAATAAATAATTCATATAACTTATTTTCGTTTGCATTTTAAATATCAAATGAAACGATAAAGAAATATCACATTAAATATGTGTTCATATACCATTTGTGAGTTAGAAACTTTGTACGTGACTCAAACTATAATTATTATTTAAAAAATATAAGAGAAATTTTATTTGTTTAGAAAAAAATGTATCACAGAATTAGATGCAACATAGACGGAAAATTAAGAACATCGACAGAAGATAAAATAAGAATATCGGTATAGAAGATAAAATAAATCACTTCAACTTACTAGTGCTGTTAGAACAGCAAATATTACGTTGCCCACAGCCATTATTGGTGTCGTTCTGTTAGAGCTCGACTGATCCGAGAAATAGTTATTAGTTGACTTTATATACTTCTAGCATATAATACGATTTATGCTAATTGCATATTTATTATAGGGCTGTGAAAAGTGTTAACTCTACCTATTTATTAGTCAGCTTATACGCATAGGTATATTTTGTAAGGAAACTCGACCACATGCGAGTCGGATTCACCCACCGAGGGTTCCGTGTCAATTTCAGGATTGTAGGTAACGGGATGCACGGGATGTATAACTTATGACAATTAAAAGAAATGAAATGTAAATAATATTTATTACAATACCATATTAAATAGATATATTATAAAACATTGAAAATAGTTAATCGAGTTCCAAGTTTCCTGCAAGAGAACAAAATAATTAAAGAATATTATGAATTTTGAACTCTAAAGTATGAAAAGTAAAAATGGCAATGTAACTTTCAAACCACAAGAATTTTAATTAATTTTATTGCATTGCAATTATCCATTTAATTATATTTTGCATTCAGTGTCACTGGTTAACTTTCCTTGTTTGCCATTTGTTTTAGAAGGATTCTATTAGAATTAAGTATTAATATCACAATTAGTTCAAAGATTGATGAGAAATTCAGAAGAGAATTACCATTATATCCAAAGTAATTTAGCCAGATTTGCATTGACTGCCAGGGGTGGCTGAGCATCTTCCTTCATTGCAGTAGCGTAGAATATCGTAGCAACTGGTAACAATTCCTATATTAGCAGAAAGGCAGTGAACCGCTTTTCTACAACTTACACAGTAGTTGGGGCCCTATAAGTTATAAAATTCTTGAATAATATGATAAATAGGAGGATATAGATAATATTTTTTAAAGCAGATAAAGTAACTGATTATTCAGATTACCATACTTTTCAGGATTTTTTATTTATTTTTTTAATTTTACGCTGTATTGCGCACACAGGAGGGTAGGCCGAGAAAACCTAGTGTTAAGACGCTCCATTGCCCACACACCGCCAAATTTTGGAGGCTTTGCGTGTTGAGTGGCGCATTTCAACGCCGCGTTTTGCCTCGACAACAGAACGAAGAAATGGAAATATAAATTTTAAATAAATATTTCATTTCCTTGAGTGGGAATCGCCCCTGGACCACGATGGCCTCATTTTTAAGGTTCTGTAACTCGAAATTTAAAAAAAAACAGAAAGTTTATAGGATTACTTTGTTGTTCGTCTGTTCAACGATTTGTCTCAAGATCATATATAATATCAAATATTGAGGTCTACGATCCCTTATAACACAAGAAAAGTCAAGTTTCAACATGCGCAAACGTAGTTCGTCAAATTTTAAATGTTGTTTGTTAATTTTTATTAGTTCCCGTTGACATGTAACGAAGACATACCCGTGTCAAGTTACACGATTTAGTTAATCCTGGTCTCATAGTCTCTCTTCCTTCAGGCTGGTTTTCGTTATCATTTACTTTGCTTGGTTCATGGTTTTCGTTTCCATCTACTTGATCGTAAGCGAAATCACCTAGTTGTAACGGATTTTCCTCAGCAAAAATAAAAGGTACAGCCACCTGAATTATGAGATTAAATTATTATTTAATAAGTTTTATATAAAATTAGAAATACTACAAAGCTTGAATTATTTATGGAAATAAATAATTCATATAACTTATTTTCGTTTGATTTTTAAATATGAAATGAAACGATAAAAAAGATATCATAGTCAGTATGTATCCAAATCTATAATTTGTAGGTTACCATAACTATAATTATTATTTCAAAAATATAAGAGAAATATTATATTGTTCAGAAAAGAAGATATCACAGGGATCGATGGAACATAGACGGAAAATTGATAACATCGACAGAAGAATATCGGTAGAGAACATAAATAAATAACCATCTTACCAGCGCTGTTAGAATAGTAAATATTACGTTGCCCACAGCCATTATTGGTGTTTAATAGTGGTCGTTCTGTAAGAGCTCGACTGATCCGGAAAATAGTTATAAGTTGACTTTATATACTTCTAGCACATAATACGATTTATGGTAATTGCATATTTATTATAGGGCTGTGAAAAGTTTTAACTCTACCTATTTATTAGTTGGCTAATAGGTATATTTTGCAAGTAAAACTAAAGTAGCTCAAACATGAGATAATATTAATAAAAAAAGCTGTGGAAAGTGATGGATTATTTTTATACAATATAGGAAGGAGGACAATTAAAAGAAATGAGACGTGAATAATATTTATTACAGTACCATATTAAATAGATATATTATAACACATTAAAAATAGTTAATCCTGTTCCAAGTTTCCTGAAAGAGAATAAAATAATTAAAGAATGTTATGAATAATGAACTCTAAGAATAAAAAGTAAAAATAGCGATGTAACTTTCACACCACAAGAACTATTTTATTGCACTAACTGAAATTAACTAAAATCAGTAAATGAATAAATATTCATCGCCATACGCAGGTTAAAGTTTTTTTATGTCTGTTGGTCGTATCGTATCGTCGTCGGTATCGTATAAATTTATTTAATATCGACTAATTTTTATCTTCTTTTTTCATGTATAATTAGCCAGAGAGTGCTTACTTTCACTTTATTTTCCAGGAACAGAAATATGCACTTGTTGATAAATAGCAATGTAAATTATTAAATTAACTATACCCTATTTATTATGGCATGAAAAACAGACAAAATATAGACAAAGAAATGCTTTTTAGAAAAATTTTATGTATTTTTAAAATTTATTTAACGTGGGGTTTTCTATGCATACAACTTTAATGTACTGTCAGTACAGTTTTTTTTCAGCTACACGCTATATCCCGCATACAGCAGGGTAGGCAGAGGGTACCTAGTGTTAAAACACTCTGTGTCACATTTTCCGCCGAATTCTGGAGGTATTGCGTGTTGAGTGGCGGAATTTAAAGCTGTGCCTTGCTTCGACACCAAAGCAGAGAAATAAAAATATAAATTTAATAAAAAATATATTACCGAAGTGGTAATGGATTCTAAGCCAAATAGTGTGCATTTCATATTTTGTGAATATCACGCAATTAAATTTTCTATTTAGTTCTATTTTGCATTTATTTATTTTAAAAGGATACAATTAGAATTAAGCATTAATATCATAATTAGGTCAAAGAATGAAGAGAAATTCAAAGGAGAATTACCATTATATCCAAAATTATTTAGCCAATTTTGCATTCACTGTCACGGGTGGCTGAGCATTTTCCTTTATTGCAGTAACGTAGATGATCGTTGCAGCTGGTGACAATTCCTAAAGTAGCAGAAATGCAGTGAACCGCTTTTCTACAACTAACACAGTAGTCGGGGCCCTGTTAGTTTAAAAATTGATAAATAATATGACAAATATACAGGAGTTGTTTTAATTACAAGCAGATTAATAATATTTAACTTGAATGTTGAAGTCATCGTTGCACAAGAGGCGCATGGGTACGGTGGTAACGCGAAGATTGTGGGTTCGTTCCCACTCGAAGGAATTTATTATTTCCTAATATTTTAATTTCTTCACTCTGGCACCAAGGCAAAAGCCTGGAGTTGAGTTCCGTCACAACAATGACTCTAAAAAATGTGACGGAAAGTGGGGACAGGACTGTCATAGCACTAGGTTCCCTCTGCCTACCCTGCTGTATGCGGAATACAGGATGAAGCTGATTTTTCTATTAAGTTGAGTGTAATAGGTAAATAAGAAACGGATCGATTGGACAAAAATATAACAATGAATTTGTGATAATAATTTTTATAACAGATTAAGTAACAGATTATCATATTTTTTACGGTTCCGTACCTAAAAATTAAAAAAAAAAACAGAAGCTGTATTGTTCGTATGTCTAACAATTTATCTCAAGATCTCGACAAGATATCAAGCTAAAATTAATATCAAATATTGAGACCTAATAATACCTTAGAGTACAGATTAAGTCAAGTTTCAACATGCGCAAACGTAGTTTGTCAAATTTTAAGTGTTGTTTGTCAACTTTTATTAGTTCCCGTTGACCTGTTGAATAGAATGTAGTGAAGACATACCCGTGTCAAGTTACACGACTTAGTCAATCCTGGTCTCAAAATCTCTCTTCCTTCTGGCTGTTTTTCGTTATCATTTACTTTGTTTGGTGGTCCATGGTCGTTTCCATCTACTTGATCGTAAGCGAAATCGCCTAGTTCTAACGGATTTTCTTCAGCAAAAATAAAATTTATAGCCACCTGAATTATGAGATTAATTTATTATTTAAAAAGTTTTATATATATTTTAAATATAAAATTAGAAATGCTACAAAGCTTGAATTATTAAAATAATTCATAAAGCTTATTTGTGTTTGAATTTTAAATATCAAATGAAACAACAAAGAAATATCAAAGTCAGTATGTATCTAAATCTACCATTTGTGTAGGTTACAAACTTTTTACATGATTTAAACTATAATTATTATTTCAAAAATATAAAAGAAATTTTATATTGTTCAGAAAAGAAGATACCACAGGATTTGATAGAACATAGACGGAAAATTGAGAACATCGACAGAAGATAATAATATCGGTAGAGAAGATAAATAAATCACAATCCAACTTACCAGTGCTGTTAGAACAGCAAATATGAAGTTGCCCACAGCCATTATTGGTGTTTAATAGTGGTCGTTCTGTAAGAGCTCGACTGATCCGGAAAATAGGTATAAGTTGACTTTATATACTTCTAGCATATAATACGATTTATGCTAATTGCATATTTATTATAGGGCTGTGAAAAGTGTTAACTCTACCTATTTATTAGTTAGCNAGAAGTCGAATATTGCAAATTCCCGTCTTAGCGAGCACCTACGTCCTATATATAACTCCTATGCAAAATTTGAGATTCCTAGCACATGTAGTTTCTGAGATTTCGTGATGAGTGAGTGACCTTTCGATTTTATATATATAGATTATATAGGTCAACGGGAGGCGTATAATTTATAAAAGTAAGTAAACTTTAATTTGCATATGCACTCATGTATAAAATTAATTGTTTTACTATAATATATAATGAATACGCGGCTTGTAATAAGTACAAATTTTAGTTCATAATGATTTTTTCTACTTAAGTTTTCGCTTCGCACTAAATCTCATAACTGTCTACGGGACCCTGTAGGTTTTGACTTTGACATGATTTTTCGAATGAATTTAATGCATGTTTACCTGGAGCCAGTTACCAGTTTAATATTAACAAAATGGCGTCCATGAATGTAAATGAGCATAGTACTATTGTACTGTTACATGGAAATAGTTTGTCAATGAAGAGACAAGATGTGGTAAAGAGTATAGAAAACTTGCTTGACTTAGTAAAAGTAAATGTGAATCTATTATTATGCTCTTCTTCATATACTTCTTGCCTTACAGATAGATAAAATAGAAATATTTGTAATTTAAATATGACCTTATATAATACGACTCAACGTCATAGTGACGGGTTATTTTATTTAGATTTAAACAAGTTTATTTATAATAGTTGTAACAGAAGATACATTGTACCTGCCATTATATTTTATTTTAAAAAACAAATTGCTTCTTTATTCGGCCTCAGTTTTTAGTTAGGGTACTAGATTTTCTTCTTCTTTAAGTTATTATTGTTATAATTATCTCTTATTAATATAAATTTGTACCGCACTGTCTGCTGCCGATGTTGCTGCGTTTCCCCTTAACACGTCCCTTGTCTTCGAGTGCCACGCGGCCTGAGATACCACACCTACAAAACACTTTGAGTTTTACCGTCGGTAAAGTAGCGTCCTAAACTTGTACCCTCGGTACTAAATTTTACGATGGATGGATTTTTTTATACAATATAGGAAAGAGGACAATCAAAAGAAATGAGACTTGAATAATATTTATTACAGTACCATATTAAATAGACATATTATAATATATTGAAAATAGTTAATCCTGTTCCAAGTTTCCTGAAAGAGAACAAAATAATTAAAGAAAGTTTTGAATTATGAACTCTAAGTATGAAAAGTAAAAATGGCGATGTAATTTTCACATCACAAGAACTATTTTATTGCACTAACGATTAACTGAAATCAGTAAATGGATAAATATTCATCGTCTTACGCAGGTTAAAGTATTTTTTATGTCTGTTGGTAATATTGTATAAATTTATTTTACATCGACCAATTTTTATTATCTTTTTTCATATTACTACTTCTTCGTCTTCTTCTTCTTCCACATCTTCCGCCGAATTCTGCAGGCATTGCGTGTTGAGTGGCGGAACTCAAGGCGTGCTTTGCCTCGACACCAAAGCTTACAAATAAAAATATAAATTAAAATAAATATTGCCTTTCCTTGAGTGGAGTTCGAATCCTCACCCAGTCGTCACAAAACATACAAAATAAAGTAAAAATAAATGCTTGTTGAAAATTTTGACCCAAGTGGTAATGGATTCTAACCCAAATAGTGTGTATTTTTCACATTTTGTGAATATCACATAATTTAATCATCTATTTTGCATTCAGTGCCAATAGTTAACTTTCTTTGCTTGCCATTTGCTTTAGAAGGATACGATTAGAATTAAGTTTTATTAAAACAATTAGTTCAAAGAGTGATGAGGACCTCAATAGAAAATTCTCAAAAGAAGCCAGATTTGCATAGATTGCTAGGGGTGTCTGAGCATTTTCCTTCATTGCAGTAGGGTTGAGGATCACTGCAGCTGAAAGCAATTCCTGCACTAATAGATAAGCAGCGAACCCCTTTCCTACAACTTAAGCAGGAGTACCGGCCCTGTAAGTTTGAAAAATGTTAAATAATTTGATAAATAAGAGTTATTTCAAATACAAGCAGATTAATTATATTTAACTTTAATGTTTAAAATTACTATAAGGCAGATGGCTTATTGGAGTCACGCCTTTAACAGCATACAACATATTTGCTAAAAGTAAAGAACTGATTGTAAATTCATCACAGAAAAAAAAACTTTAATGTTAAAGCCGTCGTTGCGCAGGGGCACAAGGGTGTAAGTGTAACGCGACGGTTGTGGGTTCGGATGAATTATAATTTTTTAAAATATTTATTTTTTCGCTCTGGCACCAAGGCAAAAGCCCGGCATTGAATTCCGCCACCCAGCACGCAATGCCCCGAAAAATGTAGTTCTTTTCATACAAAATAAGTAAATATGCCCGCAAACTTAAGCTTGTCAAATTTTAAATGTTGTTTGATAATTTTTATTAGTTCCCGTTGACATATTGAATAGAATGTATTGAAGACACACCTGTCTAAAGTCACACGGGGCTCTATTAGAGGAGTCAGATAAAAGAGACATTTTTCGTTCTTGCGTTTTTTCGTTATCATTTACTTTGCTTGGTGGTTTATGGTTTTCATTTCCATCTACTTCATCGGAAGCGAAATCACCTAGTTCTAACGGATTTTCTTCAGCAAAAATAAACTTTACAGTTACCTGAATTGTGAGATTAAATAATTATTAAAAAAAAATTATGTAGAAACGCTAGAAAGTTTGTATTATTTATGGTAATGAATAATTCATAAAAATTCTTTTCGTTCGTTTTTAAATATCAAATGAAATGATAAAAAAGATATCACAGTCAGTATGTGTCCAAATCTATCATTTGTAGGTTATAAACTTTTTACATGATCTAAACTATAATTATTATTTCAAAAATATAAGAGAAATTTTATATTGTTTAGAAAAGAATGTATCACAGAATTCGATGCAACATAGACGGAAAATTGAGAACATCGACAGAAGATAATAATATCGGTAGAGAACATAAATAAATAATCAACCAACTTACCAGCGCTGTTAGAACAGTAAATATTAAGTTGCCCACAGCCATTATTGGTGTTTGATAGTGGTCGTTCTGTAAGAGCTCGACTGATCCGGAAAATAGTTATAAGTTGACTTTATATACTTCTAGCACATAATACGATTTATGGTAATTGCAT